>JAGGCT020001096.1:20000-25000 GCA_017654935.2 Phymorhynchus buccinoides
AGAGAGAGAGAGAGAGAGAGTTTGAAGCGTGTGCTTATTGGGGGAAAAGAATAAGCACACAATGGGCTTTTTTACATCTTGCCCTCAAAACAAAAGAAAAAAACCATAATTAAAACTTCCAATAATTAGCAAAAGCAACAGGGAAAAAACATCTTACACATTCAAACACTCATCCATCCTCCCCCACCCACCCCCAACCTCGCACTGACACCGCACAGTAATCTAAATACGAATTCGGTCTCTTTGTGGCAACTGATAATTTATTCAGTCAAACAACGACCACGGTCTGAAACATAGGAAACAGAAAAGAACAATATTCATTATCATCTATCTCCCCCATGTCTTTTGGGCTTTTGAAAGTTGGCACACTGGCGAAAGATCATAAAGACTGACCAAAGAAATCAAAACGAATGCACAAAAGTCTCCACAGTGAAACAAATGAAACGTCAACTAGATCATGCAAGTCTGCAATGAAACAAACGAAACGTTAACCCGATCATGTAAGTCCCCATGGGAACCACTGAAAAACAAGGGGAACTCAAAAAGAAAATCTGGAAAGAGATGCAGCCCAACCATCAACCAGCCAAAGTCTACTCAGTTATTCCAGAACATAGTCTGAGAGATAAGCCGGTGTGCGGGTGGAACGTCCTGAATGTCTCACGACTCTGGGGCCAGTGGGGCACCTGGGGGCGGTGGCTCTCACAGGACTGCCTTGGGTTGGGCCGATGCGGCTTCTGCCAGGAGTTGGGATAGTAGGGGTAGGTGGGGGGTGCCCAGTGGGTGTCTGGGGTGTGGGGTTAGGAGCTGCACGTGCGAAGGGTGGCAGTGTCTGGGTGGCTGGTGTTGACTGGGTATCTGGCGGCGGGCTTGGAGCAGCAGCAGTGCGGGGCGGGGACAGGAGAGTGACTTTGTCTGCTGGGGTAGAAAGTCTCACGAGGGTGGTGGCGTGGGGCTGTGGCTTTGGAGCAGGGGGGTCCATGGTCTTCTCGTGGGTATCGTGAGAACGAGAAGTGGGCATGTATACCATGTCTTTTGTGATGGTGTGGGTGGGAGGAGGATCAATCACAGGGACATACTTCCAAAGGAATTTTCTGTTACGGATTGTGACCCTGCCTGAGCCATCAACCTTCACAACATACTGGTCAAATTGCCGGACCTCTATGACAACTCCAGTTTTATTCCACTTTAGTGGGTGAGGACCAGTTTGATTCTGGATGCGGACATGGTCCCCAACTGCGAGGGGTGGTAGTCGTCTGGTGTGTTCTGACCAGCGTTCCCAGTCTCTCATGTGCCGATTTCGCAGAGCCATTTCTCTGGAGGCCACTACTTCACGCCATTTGTTGGCATTTTACCATGGTGAATGGGGATAAAGTCATGCGGTATGGGGTGACCAAAGATGCACATGGCTGGGGAGAGTTTCGTGTCTCGGTCAGGTGTGTTCCTGTATTGCAGCATGGCTCGATCGTTGGAAAGCATCAGTGTCTAGCTCACCGTTGATTCCTGTGTTGTCCATGATCAGCCGTTTTACCGTCTTGACACCGACTTCCGCTCTGCAGTTGCTATGTGGAAATGCCACGGAGGACAGGCGATGGTGAACACCCCAATTATTTAGGAATTGGCGCGCTGTTGAGGATGTGAATTCTGGGCGCCATCAGATGCTAGTTCCTCAGGTATTCCGTATGTCACGAACGTGCGACGTAGGCATGTCACGAGACCACTGGCACCGTCTAGTGATTTTTCAACAATGGGCCAGTTGGAGTAGCGATCGACAACTACGTATATACGAGGTAGTTGGTTCCCTTGTAGTGGAAGAAGTCGGCACAGAGGTATTGGAAGGGGTATTCAGGAGTAGTTATAGCTGTAGGTGGGGCACTGGGGTTGGATAGAGCATTTCGGTTGCATTGTAGACATGAAGCCCGAAAAGCATGAATGGCAGGGGTGATGCCTGGCCAGAATACTGACGATTCGGCCCTGGAGGTCATGGAGGTAACCCCTTGATGTGCGGAGTGCAGTGCAGCCAGGATTTCTGGGCGAAGCGAAGGGGGATGACTACACGGTCTTTGTAGAGGATGACTCCGTCTATGGTGTAGAGTCATCACGGAATTGGAAGAACTCGCGAAGGGCTTGGGGGAGGTCATTTCGGTGGTCTGGGAAACCCGTGTCAATGAGTTCTGATAGCTTGTGCACATCCATGTCACTGGAAGTGGCCATCTTGACTCGGTCCCATGTCACAGCTTGGAGGGGGGAGGAGTGGAGCGAGAACGTAGAGCATAAGGGGAGAGTCTCGTCAACATATACTCCTCGTCTGGTGCTGGGGTGCGGATACCATGGAGAGAGGTTGAAGAAAGTCAAGGAAGGGCTTGGATTGACGCAATGTCATCGACAAGAATCATTTTCTCAGGATCTCCACTGGGGTGACGGAAAATGCTGTCAGCTGCACGATGCCTGATGCCTGGTATGTGGACCATTCGAAATTTGTAACGAAGAGTCTTTTCTGTCAAGTTCCTGAGTCTGGGGTTTGGTATGTTCTCGAGTGAGCGGTCTCCAAAGAGCTTCAGGAGGGGCTTGTGGTCGACAGCAATGGTGAGGTCTGTGCAACCAAGAACAAAGTACCTGGCTTTGTTGAGAGTGTCTGCAACAGCTAGGGCTTCTCCTTCTACTGGTGCATACCGTGACTCTGCTGCATGAGTGAAGCGGCTGCCAACCAGTGTCACTTTCCAGCCAGTTTTGCAGCAAAAAGGTTCTCTTCCGGGACAAGAACAGTGTTTTTGGAGCAACCAGAAGCCGATGCCCGTCTTGGACCAGTCTGTGGCAAGGCACGTGGGGCGTTGCACATCAAAGATCTGAACACCTTGTTCTATTTCATTGATGATGACAGTTTTTGACTCTTCAAAGAGTTTGTTGAGGTGTCCGTCCCATCGGAAAAGTACTCCTTGTTTCAGTAGCTCACTGAAGGGGAGCATTTTGTTAGCCATGCTGAAAGCGTAGGAAACTTGGTTGACAAGACCAAACCATGAGCGGATGTCAGTGAGCTTTTTGGGGGTGGGGAAGTCACGAATGGCTTGGGAGTGTTGCTGGCTTGGTTGCACACTGTCAAGAGTGATTTCAAAGCCAGCAAAGTCCACTGTGTCTTGGCCAAAGACGAACATGTCAGGATTGAGGGTGATTCCATGGCGACCACAGACATCAAGCCATTGAACTGTCTGAAAGAAGCTGTCTTCCAGGGTGTCAGCCCAAAGTAAGGCATCATCAACGCATTTGGTTGTGTTTGGAATGTCGGCGACGATTTCGTCATACCGCCTGGTGTAGCCATCACCCGAAGCAATGTATCCCTGATCGAGCGGTTGTTTTGTAGCGGGACCTGCCCCAAGGTGTAATGAAGGTCGTGAGGTGGCGATCTTCTTCTCTGATTGGAACGCTATGGTAGCCATTCCACGCATCGAGGACGGTTTTCTTCTGGCGTTGGGGTACAGATCTCGCTTGATGGAAGGGAGAGGGAGTGTGGTGAGTTTCTCTGGTTGCGTAATTGTTCAGGGGCTGGAAGTCAACCGTACGGCGTGGTTTACCATTTTTCTTTGCACAGACAACCATTCTCACCAACAGGCACTGGTTCCAGGACGCCAAGTCGAACATCTTGATCCAGTCCGGCCTTCACTTCTTGCTGCCAGTGGAGTGGAACTGGGATAGGTGTGTGAAGAGCTACGGGCTGTGCATTTGGGTCGATCATGAGATGAAGTCGTGGGCCTTCCATGAGTGGTAGGGGCTGTTAGTCACACGTATTGAACGTGCTGGACTTGTAGTAGTCCAGGAGGTACTGTTGCAGTTTCTCTCGATTCTCCTCTGTGGCTGGGAATGACAGCCGCGTTGGTGGAGGAGGGGGTTTCTGGCGGCGGGGGCAGTCATAAGGGTTGGTGTGCAGTGCAGCGCAGTGTTGTGAGATGCCGCCAACGGTGGGGAAGTCCTTGGGAATTATATGCAGGCTCACACAGGCTTCCCTACTTAGGAATAGTTTATCGGAGCAGTCAGTAATGTAGGTCATCTGCCTGGTTTTAAGAACTTGGTCACTGAGGCCTTTGGCTGATATGTGCAGGACTGTTGCACCGAGTATGTTAATTGTCTTATTGTCAGCGGCATGCATTTTCATCGTGACAGGGATCAGGTCAGATGTTTGGAGGCAATGGTGATGGAGGACTTTGACACCGGCGAGGCAGCTTTGGCATCAGTCCTGTGTCCGCCATGGCAGGGTGGCTGACTGTTTGTGATGGACGGTCAAGGTTGAAGCCGAGTATTTGGTAGTCTTTACTTGAGGCTTGGATTGTCAAATTGATGAAGGGTTGGGACTGCGAGCCCTTCAACACGTTTGAGACAGGTTGTCGTATAAGTGGTGATCAATGGTGATGGGCTTGGCAGTTTTGCTGTGGATAGCAGCTGTTGTCACGGAGCATAGGGAGTCAAAGACGGCACTTTCACGGTCAGGTGGGGGAGTAGGTGGAGGCTTCGGATTGTTTTTACTACGACACACCTTTTCAAAGTGGTGCTCGAGGTTGCACAGTGAGCAGTGGTGGCCATATGCTGGGCATTGAATCTTGCGCGCGCGAGCCAGGGCATGTGCACCATGACCAGCTTTTCCGCAGTAGGTGCAGAGTTCACGTTTATCTTCATGCCTGTCTCTCTGCGCTAGGCGCTTGCCCACCTTGTAGGTACTGCTGGCTGCAGCCTCCATGGATTGGGAGCTGGCGGCAGCCTCCACTACGTGGGAGTTGAGTAGACGTGAGGCAGACCGCTTTCCTGCTTCTTTCGCTTCCACAAACTGGAATACCTCTTCTAGTGTCATGTCTTGGTTTTTGTCACCGAGAAGATCGAGTTGTATGTCAGAGTCTGCGATGCCACGGGTGAGCACATCACGCAGCTGGCATCTGTATAATTGACTTCGGCCTCACAACCTGAACACTTGATCACGAACTTGCAGACACCGGCTTGTCCTCGCACGCTCCAAAAGC
>JAGGCT020001097.1:0-25000 GCA_017654935.2 Phymorhynchus buccinoides
CGACATGTTCAGTAGTGTGTGTGTCCACCACGATTCCTTTGGCATTCATCACATCTGCGCCAAACAAGCCTGACAACACCAGCCTGTTGGATGAAGTTGGTCACCACCCTGGCTCGGTGTGGGGTGGCGTTGTCATCTTGGAAGATGGCCTGGGGTCCCATCTGTTGGAGCATCGGCAGGACGAGTGGGGCCACAATTTCGTCTCTGTAGCGCAGGCCTGTAAGATTGCCAGCCACGTGGTACAGGGGTGTCCTATGGCGAAGACTGAAAGCTCCCCATACCATGATGGAGCCCCCACCAAAGGCCACCCTCTCCTGGATGGTGTGGTCCTGGTAGCGTTCCCCCCCCTGCCGTCTCCAGACTCGCTCAAAGGAATGCCAAAGGAATCGTGGTGGACACACACACTACTGAACATGTCGAAGGACTTGCAATTTTCGTTTTGAACCCCTATGTTGTTTGAGGGCTCGCGGAAAGCAAACGGATAATCAAATCGGAATGAAATTTGGTACTCTGATTGACGAGATAATGAATTAAATGCTTGGCCAAAAAAATTGCATTGCCATTCGTGGTTGGAAAGTTGTGCATGTGTGTGTGACTGGTCCCTAACTTTTTTCCATCAGTATAGTATCTAAATGGATTCATGTAAAAAAAAATACTAAAAGCACTTGAGAGATCACACTTTTTCAGCATATATTGGCCCAAACTGCTTGGACAAAAGAGTTCCTGGGATATCTTTATTTTCAACAAACAAATGCATTTTTACCCTTTAAAGCCTCCAATATTGGGGGTTTTCTTCTTTAAATGGGCCTCATCTTCGAGATATCTTACGTTATTCAGCCAAACTTAATTTTGATTAGTTCAGCAGTTAAAGTTGTGATAACGAGAACATCTTTGTCTATTTGTCTGTGTGAACAAAGTTTTCACAGCTTTTAAACTACAGTGGAACCTCCCTTATAAGACCTCCCATTATAAGACGCCCTCCCATATAAGACCTACTTCTCTGAGACATTGCCCTTCTTTTAAGTATTAAAATTACCTCCCTTATAAGACCTCATTTAGGATTATTTTTTTGTGGTCTTATAAGGGGGGTTCCACTGTACTAAATTGATCATCACAAAATCGGGCAGTGAAGCTTTAATATCACAAAGATCACAGAGACAAAATACATCCAAAGAAATATCAGAACAGTCATGCAGAATGTCATGCCTTTTCACATAGCAGTGCAAGCTATATAACAGAGAGAAAAAACACCTTAATACATTCTGATCGCTTCTCGGCCTTTTGGCTAAGACAGTGATTCAGGAACATAAATTTTTGTTTATACCTTGGTTTGTTTGTTCAGCCCGTCGTACATGGCGAAAGCTGATATGCGACGTTAAACTGAACTTCCATCCCACCTTAATACATCAAACAAGAAAATAGACAATCCGGATATATAAATGAACAGAAGAAAAAGTAATAAAAACAAGAAAATAGACCAGGATATATAAATACATCAAACAAGAAAATAGACAATCGGGATATATAAATGAACACAAAAAAAAAAACCGTAATACATCAAACAAGAAAATAGACAATCGGGATATATAAATGAACAGAATGGCAAAAGGCCACAAAATCTGATTACATGCAACCAACATGTGCATAACATTACGCATGTGCATGCACACACACAATTTCCCACGGCGTGAACAGATGTTTACTTCCACAAACTAAGGCAGAAGCACAAAATATAATCCTAACAAATGTCAATTTACAAAAAGTATTTTTTTTAAGATTTCCTCGGGCTGACTTTATCTCTGTAACAGTGAGACACCTTACAAAAATAAAACTGAAAATGTTACATACACAAATAAACACACACACACACTTAGCACCACAGTTCCCTATGCAAATACAGTGGACCCTCCCTTATAAGACCTCCCATTATAAGACTCCCTCTCACATAAGACCTACTTCTCTGAGACATTGCCCTTCTTTGTAAGTGTTAACATTACCTCCCTTATAAGACCCCTCCCTATTAAGACCCCTCCCTATTAAGACCCCTCCCTATTAAGACCCCTCCCTTATAAGACCTCATTTTGGATGATTTTTGAAAGTCTTATAAGGGAGGTTCCACTGTACAGCTCCTCACAAAAAGTCAAGCAACAAAATCATATTGGTGTTTAGTCAGCTCCCAAGGAAACGCAATGGGCTAGCTGTTAATGTGTAATAATGTGTTTGGATTTTAATGATGGACGCATGCAAGTGTGGAGACAACCTGGGGAGAGATTTTCAGCCTGTGAGGTTGCTGAACATGACCGTTATGGAGGTGGTCGTCTGATGGTCTGGGTGGCATTTGGACTGGAGGATGTACAGACCTCGGGGTCTTCCAGAGGGGCACCAACACTGTGAATGGTGTGCACTACTTGAAGGACATCATCAGACCTCAAGTGATCCCCCTGATCAGAAGGCCTGGTGCTGGATTCGTTTTCATGAACGATAATGCGCCATGTCCAGGCATCAGAATAGTCTGAAGTCCAATCCTCTGAAAACCGCGGTACAAGGGCCATCAAGACCCCAGACTGAAGAGGGATAACACTGAAATCAGTTACCATCAGGACCAAAAAGGCTTTATGCAGGGAGAAATCACTATACAATGCTATTTCAGAAAAAAAGATATCTCTAAATAAAAAGGCAAAACCTCTGACAGAAGAGGCCAATCCTCTGTCAGAAATTCTCAATCCTCTGTAATTAGCTGATCCTCTGACAATTCTGATGCCTGCATGTCACAAAGCACGTACATGTTATCAGGAATGAGTTGAACACAAACAACATCAACCGTCTTGACTGGCCACCCCGATCCCCAGATCTCAACCCGATTGAACAGGCATGGAACATGGGTGAGCTGTTTATGGCATGGCCAACTGTCCGCAGGTACTGGATGCCTTGGAAGCAGACCTGGTTAGGGAGTGGAGAGCCATCCCACAGATCCAGCTGGATAGACTTATTGCCTCAATGCCACGCCACTTCCAAGCCTGCATTCATGCCCACGAAGGTCACACACGCTATTAATGATGTTCTGCCTCACGCCACATCCAAGCCTGCATTCATGCCCACGAAGGTCACACACGCTATTAATGATGTTCTGCCTCACGCCACATCCAAGCCTGCATTCATGCCCACGAAGGTCACACACGCTATTAATGATGTTCTGACCTGTTTGCACACTGCTGTGTTTAAATTTTAAATTGACAGTTGACTTTCTTTCACAACTGTTTTTAATGCCCATTTCTTTTGTTGCTCGGTATCCTGAGACTGAGATGAAGTTGCTATTTGATTTACTCAGTTTTACTTAATGAAATGTTGAAGATGAATTCACAACTGTTAAAATTTATTATTAAAGTTCCTTGGCAGTGAGACATTCTTAATTGCCTGACTTTTTGTGAGGAGCATAGCTCAACTAGTTGGTGATTCTATCAAGCAGTTTGAGAAAACTGCAAAGCAATGCTCAGATTTTTTGTTATCATCATTACAGTAAGATTACAGCATTCACAAACTTATCATTTCCCTCTTCTTTCTTCTTGTGTTTTCACATCTTTTGATAAATCCAACACTACAAAACATCAAATCAAAACATGCAGAAGGCACATAAAGTACTTCAGTAGAAAGGAAAAACATCATCTCATCATCATCATCATCAACAACATCAGCATCATCATTTGAAATTTGACTTTGTTTTCATTTGTTGTGAACCATAATCAAGATTACTCTGAGGCGGTGATGTAATGCGGAGCCAAGAGAATGCAGACATTGTACAGCTAGTATTCGATGGAATTTGGTGTTAATTGTGGCGGTGATGTAATGCGGAGCCAAGAGAATGCAGACATTTTACAGCTAGTATTCGATGGAATTTGGTGTTAATTGTGGCGGTGATGTAATGCGGAGCCAAGAGAATGCAGACATTGTACAGCTAGTATTCGATGGAATTTGGTGTTAATTGTGGCGGTGATGTAATGCGGAGCCAAGAGAATGCAGACATTTTACAGCTAGTATTCGATGGAATTTGGTGTTAATTGTGGCAATGGTGCTGGGTCATTTCATGTTTTCATTTCGTTGTAGTTACTGGGATATCTTTTACTATCGACGTTGAAGGGGTGTTGTTTTCATTTCGTTGTAGTTACTGGGATATCTTTTACTACCGACGTTGAAGGGGTGTTGTTTTCATTTCGTTGTAGTTACTGGGATATCTTTTACTACCGACGTTGAAGGGGTGTTGTTTTCATTTCGTTGTAGTTACTGGGATATCTTTTACTACCGACGTTGAAGGGGTGTTGTTTGTATTTTCCCAAAAAGAAATGCTAAGATTTACCCAGCTCCCAGCACTCTTATCTTACATTTTCTTTACTGTTTATTTAACAATGCTTTCTTCCCCTTCTTGGGGTGTGAATTCATTGGAGGCTTGCCTTCCTCGTTGGTCACCTTTAAACTCACTCCCCACCTTTTCTCCATTCATTTCCTTCTAAGTACTTTTCCTGCCAACACTTTTTTTTCTTTCAGAGCAATGCTTCTGCATTTTGAAACCAAGCATTGTCAAGAAATAAGTAACACATTAGCGTCAACACTGCAATTCCTGAAACTTTCATGGCAGTGTTCACTTGAGCCTGTTAGAATTCAACATGTAAATGACATTTCTTCTTTCTTCGGCAAATGTTAAGATCAGCCCCCTCCTCTGCCCCTTCCATTCATTTCAGACGGTTTCGGTTAGGGTTAGGGTTTGGGTTAGGAGTAGGGTTTGGGATAGGGTTAGGGATAGGTTTACGGTCAGTTAAGTGTCAATCTCATAACATACCATCAATTTTGTGTGTGTGTGTGTGTGGATTAAGCGGTTTCAGGTTACGGTTAGGGTTAGGAATAGGGTTTGGGATAGGCTTAGGGTCCGCTTAGTGTCAAAAACACAAAATAATAAAAGTTGATGACTAAACTGACCCTAAACCTATCCCTAACCCTATCCCAAAACCTATTCCTAATCCTAACCCTAACCTGAAACCATCTAAAATGAATGAAGGGGCAGAGGAGGGGGCTGATCTTAACATTTGCCCTTTCTTCTTTCTTTTTTGTTTTTTGCCAAGGCATCAGTGGTGTTCGTTAGGCCCCCACCATGCAGTTGACAGCTTTCGCCAAGGCCTCCACATCTTCGAAGGAGGTGTGCAGATGTCCAGACACCCTGATATACAGTTTGCCCTGGAGAGCTTTCACCGGCACCTGCGAGAAAATCACAGGCCACTTTACACCTATGGTTTAACTCTCTCTATATGAAAAATACTGTTTTCACCCTCTTTGGCCTTTTTTTCATGTGAGAAATCCTTCCATACGGATTGTCAGCTATACGTCAGAAGTTTTGTTGAGGGGCGGGACATACTAGGTGGGTTTGCATCATTACATAAAAATTATTTCAAAAAAAATGCTTAAACGGCAGAGCTGTTTTCATTTATAATAATAAAAGCTGATATGTTATAATTTCATTTTTTTTTCACCCATTCTTCGTGCACGGCTTGACTCTTCAGACAAAGACCATTTTGTGAAGTGATGACGTCGGGAGGAGGAGAAGACGCGAAATGATGATCGTGCCACTTTAAAGACCCAGCATGCTATGAGTTTTTATTCAATTTTCGTTTTTTATTTTTTTTAGGCGGAGATTTTTTTTTTAGGCGGAGAAGGCGAAGAAAACCGAGATGTTTTCATGCCTGTTAACGGTGGATCTGATTGTGGAGCAGTGGGTGGATGCCTCGTGCCTCCATACGCCATAGCTGGACAATCCGGCCCACTCCACGAGTCTCTCCCTGTGGGGATACTGGGGAGTCTTTCGTAAAAATAGTTACCCCACCTTCTTGAAGTTCTGTGCTTGTAACTTCCTCTAATCTGCCACTCTTTGACTCTGCCTTTTCCCTTTGCTTTGTATCATCTACTATCTTTCTGACTTATTGGCCCATTCTCCTGCCTTTAAAAAAAAAATCCCAAATAATGTTTCTCCTTTGAGCTCCTCCGAAATCAGAATGTGTCGGCTGTACGCAGCGGGGAGACCAGTGAAAACTGAAAACCGGACACATGCATACCATACCCATTATGGCCATATGGCCTGGGAAAGCAGGAGAAGAAGAGAAGGGTCTGATTGTTGTAAATTATGATTTGGATTGGGGTGTGATCTAACTTAGAATGATTAAGAGTTAGATCAGACCCAAAAGAATGTGATCTGAATCAGAGTTTAATCTGGATCTACTATGAAGAGGATCCGAGTGTCAGGTGGGTCCGGTTCTAACCTGGGTCTGGTTCTGAAGTTGATCTGGGGATGTTGTGGATCTGGTTATCTGGATCTGGACATAATGTCAGTCTGGCTCTGATTTGAGTCTGGGTTTGACATGGATTTGTGTGTCATGAGTCTGCATATGATGTGGATCTGTGCGTGCCGTATCATGAATCTCCGTATTATATGGATCTGTGCATGCCGTGTCATGAATATGTGTATGATATGGATCTGTGCATGCCTAAATGCCTGATTGCATGGATCAGCAACTTTGCTGAAAACTGACAACCTGTGAGCAGGACTTACCTCGACGTTGAACTCGCTGTACAGACGGTTCTGGACGTGCTCAGCGTCCGCATAGGTCACCTCTGATTCCTCAGGGTAAAGACCCCTGGGCAACTCCACCAACACCATGGAGGCTGAACAACAAGAGGCAGTTATTTGAACATGTGCTTAAGCACACAATGCACATCTATTGGCCACTGCAAAGAACACCTTTTGCAAGAGTGAATGCCCTTGGTGGGTGGGGGAAGACGGTTGAGTACTGACCAAACAAGGGAGTAACTCTCGCCAATAACCCTATTTGAGGCCACTGAATGGCTGCCTTTTACAAGAGTGAATGCCTTTTGGATACTGATCAACAAGGGCTTAACTCTTGTCGTCAAGGGCGTTAATAACCCTACTTGCAGTGGCCAATATATGGATATGCATGCAATTTTGAAAGCATGCGCACACACACACACACACACACACATATATACACACTCACACACACCACATACCGTTGTTGTTTTTACTATAAGGCGAACAATATTAGAAGGCGCATCCCCAGAAATTTTACACAAAACTCAGATTTTGTTATTATATTTTCTTACTATATTATCAATCTTATTATAACGCGCATGACTCTGAATCTGGGTGGGGAAAAGTATCACCCTATAGTTTGAAAACTAGGGTATACCGAAAGTAATGCATCCGTTAAAATGCAGAGACAAGAGAGAGACAGAGAGATATGCAGAGACAGAGAGAAATGCTAAGACAAGAGAGAGACAGAGAGAGATGCAGAGACAGAGAAATGCTAAGACAAGAGAGAGACAGAGAGAGATGCAGAGACAGAGAAATGCTAAGACAAGAGAGAGAGACAGAGAGAGAGACGACAAGAGAGAGAGAGAGAGAGAGATGCAGAAGAGAGAGAGAGCTTAGAGAGAGAGAGAGAGATGCAGAGACAGAGATAAATGCTAAGACAAGAGAGAGACAGAGAGAGAGAGAGACAGAGAGAAAGAGAGAGAGACAGAGAGAGATGCAGAGAGAGAGAATTGCTAAGCTCAGACAGAGAGAGAGAGAGAGAGAGATGAGAGAGAGAGAGAGAGATGCTAAGAGAGAGAGAGAGACAGAGAGAGATGCTTAGACAAGAGACAGAGAGAAATGCTGCAAGACAAGAGAGAGAGAGAGAGAGAGAGAGAGAGAGAGCAGAGACAGAGAGAGAGAGAGAGAGACATGCTTAGACAAGAGAGAGAGAGAGAGAGCAGAGACAGAGATAAATGCTAAGACAAGAGAGAGACAGAGAGAGAGAGAGACAGAGAGAGATGCAGAGACAGAGAGAGATGCTAAGAGAAAAGCTAAGAGAGAGAGAGAGAGATGCAGAGACATAGATAAATGCTTAGACAAGAGAGAGACAGAGAGAGATGCAGAGACAGAGAGAAATGCTAAGACAAGAGAGAGACAGAGAGAGATGCTAAGACAAGAGACAGAGAGAGATGCAGAGATAGAGAGAGACAGAGAGAGATGCAGAAGCAGACGAAGACCAGTGAAAACTGAAAACCGGACACATACGTACTTTACCCATTATGGCCATATGGCCTGGGAATGCAGAAGAAGAAGGAGAAGGTCTCAAAACAAAACACATCAAAAGCGTAATGGTAAACAGCTCTGATACAAATTGTTATAAAAATCTTCGTATCAGCTCTGATACACATATAAATGCACAGACCTTCATTCCAAACTCAATGGAGTTTTTGTTTTTTATAGTTATATAATACATCTGTATTGTTTAAAAAAAAAAAAATCGGGACTTTTCTGGTGTTGCACTGCCTCCAGGCATTGCCTCCAGGATCGTTCCCACCATCTTCATATTCTACTAGTGTCCCATATGTGTCTGTTCCAGACCGGAGGACGTTAAGCAGAATTTCATTATCCAAACTCACCAAACAAGGTTTCTGTTGCCGCCCGACTAGTTCCCCATTCAGTGGTCAAGTGATCACCTGCAATAAAGAACGAATAGTTGTTTTTTTAAAAATCATACTGGTTCTTTGTCTTTGGAAATATTTCATGCATATAGTTATCAGAACCAAAAGTTTGGTTCAAAGACCAAACCAGTGAAAGGGAAGGAACTGCCACAATATTGCCTTAGCAGTCCCCCTGTCTTCCAATTGTTGACCCCACAAGTCATAAGTCATAAGTCATAAGTTTCTTTATTGTCCATTGGCATTCAACGCACATGAAACTTGTCTTCCACCGTGCGCGTATTAAATAAAAGTATGAAACATAAATTTGTATTACCCCATACATGTAGCTCTCAAACCAGTAAATCAGGGAAGGAACTCTCCGCTATCTTGCTCACTCATCATGAAACCCACCTCCCAGTTGTTGCCTTGATTATTCCCTCAACAAACAAACCATGTGTTTTTAAAAAAAAGTCTTATAAACGCTCTAAATTGTGATTTGAAAGATACATTGGAAAAATAAGGCTATGTCAAAAGCGTCAGCCATTTTCTTTTGCTTTGGCACAGATAGGTCAAATGTATTCAAATATCAGACAGGGTTTACTGTTTGTTTTTAATCATGCTAGAGACACAAAAATACATTAGGGGTGGGGGTGGGGGGTAGACTTTCTAATTAAAAAAAAAGAATGTCTGAATGGGCACGCAGGCCTGACTTTGTTCTTTCCCAGTTATCTCACAATACCAGCAAACATAACAATGTTTCACAAACAAATTATTTGATTTGAAAACAAATAAAAAAAATGTACAAACGTTAAGCACCGGTCTTCAGCAAATTGGAACATAATAAACATCTCTTACATCAGGTGTGTTTGGAAGATGGACTGGAAACAGGAAAGCATTATTCAAAGTCATTTAATCGGTGAAACACTCCGAGAAAGAAAGAGAAGTTGAGGAATATCATAAGGTTGCCAATCATCAAGACCCAGAGGGAGACAGCATCAGGTCGAAAAATTGCAAATAAATGATGACAACTGGAAAAGTTGGCAACTCTTGTTAACTCACACATTGTGCTGATTATTATGGCATCCTGAATAATAAAATACAGATCCCAAAATGAGCGTATTAACCCTTTCACCGCCAACCATTTTTTCAGCCAAAAAATACCATTAAACTTAACCGGGAAGAGAAACAAATTTATCTGCAATATTGGGAGTTCCTCTATGACATGCATAACATTAGGCCTATCCTTACCTCCCAAGATTAAGAAAATAGGGTCCTCTGATAACAGACCCTGATGTGATGCCTTTTAGTGACATGGGTGTTAAACCATTGTGGTGCATAAAATGCGACATTGGCGGTGAAAGGGTTAATGGCACTGACCCGCATATTTGGCGATGGTGTACATGTGTGTTCTGGCTCGGTACGGGTTGACCGCCTCCCAAAAATCCAACACAGTGAGCAGTGCCAGAAAGGGGCTGTAGTCATGGAGACCTGAAAGATTGGATGATGGAATGTGAATGAAGTAACAGTCACAGACGTTGGCAGCCTTGAATTTCAACCTGTTTATCATGCACACGCATTCAGATTGACACTTTTCTCTTCAACATCACACACACAGACATACACATACATGCACACACAAGCACACATGCATACATGCACACTCACAGATCGTTCTATGCACACATACACTAACATCCAGACACGTATGCACATGCACACATTATATTGTTCATATACAAGCACACACACACAAATGCACACCAAATTTAAGCACTATTTCTTTCACATTTTACAAATTTCAATTCTATTTTTCTCCAAACTATATCATGTGATATGCATACACACATGCCTGCATGCACACACAGACCTGTTTACCCCCCCTTCCTAGGTCTCCAGTAGACTTTGTCTCCCAAACCAGGAGATTTGTATGCCTGACCAGAAGATTTACCGTACAACTCAAAAAGTATAACATTATTCAATGTTTGATGTCATTTTGCCCGCCATGGCCAATTTTAAAGTGGAGGTTGCACCTTGTGCAGAAGGCCATATCCTTTCCTCTCGTCGAAGAAATGATGCTTGGAAAATCTTTGGAGTACGTGGCTTTGTACTTCTGCATGTACTTTTTCTTTTTCGGAGCTGGTTTCAACCCCAGATCACTCTCCGCTTCACTGTCAGTCTCGTGTAGCCTGACGCTCGCTT
This sequence comes from Phymorhynchus buccinoides, assembly GCA_017654935.2. Taxonomy (NCBI): domain Eukaryota; kingdom Metazoa; phylum Mollusca; class Gastropoda; order Neogastropoda; family Raphitomidae; genus Phymorhynchus; species Phymorhynchus buccinoides. The sequence continues at coordinate 10,708 of JAGGCT020001097.1, forward strand.
TGGCCGCCATTTTCGTTTGCAACTCAAGCAGCCTCGTTCTGAGCACTTTAGCTTAGTTCAGCCAGCGCAAGACTGTACACTAGACTACTACGCGCGTGGCCAAGGGCAAAGCATAGTAGCGGGCGGGGTCGCAACAAACACGTTGAGTGTAAATCTACACCGAAGCGCGAGAAGCCTAGGGCCTAAAGATCGGGAGAAAAACGAAACGGAAAGCGGGATATCAATGTTTAGAGCGGGAGACTGGGAAATTACTTGTGAAAACGGGAGAATCTCCCACAGTAATCGGGAGGTCAACTGGTCTGCACACACATCGACATACACACACTCTCTCTCTTTCTCAGGGCTGAGTGCATAAAAGTATAAAAGTATTTATACCTATCTCATTACCCTATATAGATAAAATTTCGTTTCTTCCTTCATTCATTCTCTCTTATTCTCTCTCTCTCTCTCTCTCTCTCTCTCTCTCTCTCTCTCTCTCTTCCTCAACGTTTTCACTTTTTACGTTTAATTGGTTGTTTATTTTTACTTTCATTGTATGTTTTTGTTATTGTTGTTTATTCAATATTTTCATTTACCACAGGGCTGGGTGTAAAAAAGAATGTATACTTATCTCATTACCCCGTATAAATACAATTTTGTTCCTTCGTTCGTTCCTTCGTTCGTTCTCCCCCTTTCTGATACATATGCAGCTAGATATTTGTGTGTACCAAGCACATCTCCATCTCTCCTCTCTCACGCCACATGCCTGCCCACATGAACTCGGAGTTGAAGCCAAAGCCATAGCCATGGGAGACGAGCAGAGGGTGGATGGAGGGCTGGAGGGCTGTGCGCACATAGAGGAAGGCCGCCCCCTTGGGGCTGCACAGCCACTTGTGGCAGTTGGACACGTAGTAGTCAGCCCCAAGGCTGCCCAGGTCCAGAGCAACCTGTCCCAGAGCATGGGCCCCGTCCACCAAGACGCGGACATTGCTGCAAAAATAACATTACCCAAAGTATGGGCCCCGTCCACCAAGACGCAGACATTGCTGCAAAAATGACATTACCCAAAGTATGGGCCCCGTCCACCAAGATGCAAAAATGACATTATCATAAACATTGTTCTTTTCTGTTTCTTATGATTCACACCGTCGTCATAATTTGACTGAATAAATTATCAGTTTAAACTTCTTGGTTTAACCCTTTCACCGCCAGCCATATTTCAGCCAAAAGTTTCCATTAAATTTACCTGGGTAGAGAACAAAATCCACCTGCAGTATTGGGGATTCCTCTGTGACACATATAAAATAAGGTCTATCCTTACTTCCCAAAACTATGACAATAGGATCTTTGGGTAATAGATCATAATTTGATGCCTTTTAGTGACATAGGTGTTAAATATCTGTGGTGCTAAAATGCGACTTTGGCGGTGAAAGGGTTAAATAAATTTGTATTAAGTTCAACAGAACATATACATAAATACATTGACGAAGGAATGAGCAACAACAAGCTTTGAGCTTATAGTGCTTAAACTTCTTCTTCTTAATCTTCTTCTTCGTTCGCTTAGACAGTTTCCTGTCAATTATGAGCGCAGATGTGTCATGCTGCCGTTATGCGCCTTACTAAGAAATAGTTAGGCCCAGCATGTCCGACTTCGGCTGAAGAAATCTTTGTAAGAATGTATAGAAAAAAAGGCAGGAGAATGGACCAGTGAGATAGAAAGATAGCAGATGACAGTAAGCAAAGGGAAAAGGAAGAGTCAAAGAGAGTGACAGAAGCAGTTTAAACAAAGAGATTCATTCTTATGTTATTTATGACCACGGTTGCATCTAGCTGAAACACTGAGGTACCATGCCTGCTGTTGCCTGCCCTACCCCATGCTGCGTTGTAACTGGTTAGTTCTGCATTCATCAAAATGAGCACTCGCTGCTCGCTGCTTCTTCTTCTTCTTCTTCTTCGTCAATTGCTCAGAGGTATGTCATAAGAGTGCAGATGCTTAATGCTGCCGTTGTGCGCATAAAAAATAGTTAGGCACAGCTTATCCATCTTCGGCTGGAGAAAATCCCAGTAAGAGTTTCTTGAAAAACAGACAGGAGAATGGACCAGTAAGGCAGAAAGCTATACAGACAAACCTCTATTTTAAGACTAAAAAAAGTCAGGAAAAATCAGTCTTAAATTGGAGGGGTGTTATAACGGAGGTCAGTTTCATATATAAATGATAGTAAGATACATTACATCCATGTCCCCCCAAACAAATCAGTCTTAAATGAGAGGAGGTCTTATAAGGGAGGGTCTTATAATAGAGGTTTGGCTGTAGTAGATGACAGCAAGCAAAGGGGAAAGGCAGATTCAAAGAGAGTGGCAGATTATAGTAAGCTTCAAGCACAGAACTTCCGGAAGGTGGGGAAGGGGGGATCATTTGTACGAAAGATTATTCCCACAGGGGAGCATTGTCATGGTAAATAGTTGTACATGTATTTTCATTTTGCATGTTACTATAAAGTTCTACGTTTTGTCTGAAGCTTTGAAACTGTTATTTGGTTATATTGAGCTATTGTATTCTATTTCACGTGTTGTTCTTCCTTTATTGTAATCTTTTAATGTACAGGTGCATTATTACTGTATTTTACGGACTACAAGGCGCACCTGATTATAAGGCGCACCCCCAAAATTTTACTCAAAATTTATATTTTGTTATTATAGTTTCTTACTATATCATCAGTCACATTATAAGGCGCAGGGGTCTCAGTCTGGGAAAAAAGTATCGCCTTATTGTCCGTAAAATACGGTATATTGAGTGATCATGGTATGTTTTTACATGTCGCAAAAAGTTTTATGCGTTGCATATTTAATTATTATGTTCTTATGCCATGCCACAAATCAATTTCTCACTTTTGAGACAATAAAGTAGTCTTGAGTCTTGAGCACTCACTGCTGATGGCAGACAGAGATGAGCTGCTGCAGAGGCAGAACGATGGGCAGATTGCTGTGAATGTGGTCCAGAACAGCCAGCTTCACTCCCTGCTGGCTCACCGCCTCCCTCACAGCATCAATGATCTGTAAACCATTGTGACCTACTCACAATAAATAGACAAATACAGTGTAATCTCCCTTATAAGACCTTCAAAAATCACCATAAATGAGGTCTTATAAGGGAGGTAATTTTAATACTTGCAAAGAAGGGCAATGTCTCAGAGAAGTAGGTCTTATATGGGAGGGAGTCTTATAATGGGAGGTCTTATAAGGGAGGTTCCACTGTAGCACAAACATCACCATCACAGAGCTTTAACTCATTCAAGTCATTCCGGCCATATATGGCCGGAATTAATATAAAGCTGTCAATTTGATGAATTCGTTTCAAGGGAAGTACATCTGTGTGCACACCACACTTTGGTCACTTCTAAACTTGCTTCGCTCCCTTAGACCACACTTTTGCCTCTTACTATGTGTTTGTAGTGGTTTGAAGTGGGGTAACTAATTGCTGTAGAGTTTTTCTATAAACAATAAAGTCTATATATAAAGTCTGATCTATCACTTCCCTATGTCTAAACCTGAAGTAAAAACCTGTAATCTTCTTTCATTTCTCTTTTTGTTTATGTCTGTTTTGTTTGTGTGTATGACTGGAGTGATTTGTGAGGTTTTTTTAGTAATTAAAAATCATTGCGATTTAAAGGTCTGGCTGTGGAACACTTCAGGGACAAAGTGAGGATAAAATTGAGCAAATGCTGCCTGTGGACTGCCAGTTTGGGGGCGACCTGACAAACTGGAGACTGGTGACTGTGAGTTGGGACTTGGAACGAGCAATGCCCCTGTACAGCCCAGAAGATGAGACAGCAACAAAATGGAGAGAGCAGGGAAAACTCAAGGAATGGATATGATGAAAAAGGAAATGTAGGTGAAAGAAATTCTCTTGAAGTATGCTATTTTACAGAAACGAATCTTGTAGCTAATACTTTATAGGCCTCTCCCACCCCTCTCTCCAGTCCATACCTACCCTTTGCCCAAAGCACAGACACCCAGACAAGGCAGCTGAGTGAACCCGAAGAGGGAAAATTATCCAAAAAACAAGAGAGTTTCGCATGTACCCATTAATGTTTTACTATAAGGCGATACTTTTTTTCCCAGATTCAGTCCCCTGCGCCTTACAATATGACTAACAAAATGGTATAAAAAAATATAATAAAATTTGAAATTTGAATCAAATTTATGGGTTGCGCCTTATACAAAGGTGCGCCTTATAGTCCGAAAAATATGGTACAGACAAACCTCTATTTTAAGACTTCCAAAATGTCCGGAAAAATCAGTCGTAAATTGGAGGGGTCGTATGACGGAGGTTTTCACTGGCAGCCGTAGAAAGAAAAAGTTCAGCACAGTTCATACTCTCTTCTTCATGCACACATACAATGACATTAAAACTGGATTTGGGTCTTTCCAACTCCATAGGATTGTGCAATCGATGTATTACAGTTTCACTTCGCCGACTTCTGTTAATCACCTCCACTCTCGTCCAAAGTCAGTGGTTTTCTTTTTCAAAGTCAGTGGTTTTCGTGCTTTTCCTAAGCTTTCCACCATCTTTTCTACAACAAGGGAAGCGACTCCCCTTTCAGGCCCTTGACCGTGGTTGTTTCCCTTGGCTCGAAGTCTATGCAGACGATAACAACGGTCGTAAAAACCAACAAAATGGCGGTCGTAAGTCGCGTTTTAGAGGAAGTCGTTTAAGAGAGGTCGTTTACATAATAAAATGCATCCGTGCCAACAAATCCAGTCTCAAATGAGAGGTGGTCGCTTAACAGAGGGTCGTAAAATAGGGGTTTGTCTGTACTTTACAAAATCAAATCAAATCATTTTGTTCATTCCCAGCACATCATAGAAAACGATTTCAGAAGTGCTGAGGTGAAGGCAGATTCATGCCTGCAGAGGGGAAGAGACAGGCAGCTGGATGAAGACTTCTTTCAGCACGGCTCCACTCTCCTCACACAGCACACGGAGCGCTGTTTTCACCGCCCCTGAAACACACACACTGGGGTCTCTCTTGCATTGCCATATTTTACGGACTTCAAGGTGATACTTTTTTCCCCAAACTAAGTCCCCTGCACCTTTTAACACGACTAATAATATGGTAAGAACAATTATAACAAAATCTGACTTTTGTGTAAAATTTGGAGGGTGCGCCTTACAATCTGAAATATACGGTAAATACTTCACTAAATTTAGAAGTTGAAAAGATATCATCCAAAAGATATTCTAATGATGATGATGAGATTGGCGTCCAATCGGTCAGAGACCCTTATGGATGGTATTCCTGAAGATTGGATCATCTTGTTGGTGAGGTTATGATGGTGCTGAGGAAGGGTCGCCTGGGTCGTACTGGTAGCTGCCCTGGTGTAGGCTTGGTGAACCGAGATGGGGGGGGGTAATATATATAGGGTACCATGAAAAGCATTTCACTACCTTTTGGGGTTAACCACAGGGTTTCACCAAAAATAAATTCCACTAAGTTTTGGAAATTAGTCTGGAATGTTCATAAATTTAACCCCTTATTCCCCGATGCTTTAATCTTAGAAATACCCACACAACCTGGGAGATGGAAAGTACTATATGCCTGGCAATTTATCAAATAGAGACACCCATAGTTGCATTGTTCGGCCTGACAAATTGTCAGGCGTGGAATGATTTATCAGCAAAGCTGTAGTACACCCACCCACCCCCTCATGTCTACGATTCTCAATCTCAAAGTCTGGTTCTTTCAGTTTCATGAAAACAACCCTAGGCTGATCCTATCCCTTTCCCAAGAATGGAAGAATGTTGCTTCTCAGTGAAATTTTCAATGCAAACATTTCATGCGAGGTGTCTAAGCTACAACTGAGCCGATTTATCTACCTGGCTAGAGGAGAGAGAACAGAAACTCACCATACGTAAAATTCAAGCAGACGATGATGTCTCCAGGAGAAAACTTGATGCTGCGCAGAATGCTGTTGGTGCCTGTGGTGGCGTTTGTGATCAGAGCCAGATCTTGAGGGTCGCACCCTGAAATTCAATCAAACACAATAGGGCATTTGCCACGAGTGTTCGCACTCTATACTAGACTACTAAATTGCCCACGCTCGTTCTGCCAAAGTTGCGTTGACCTCTCTAATTCAACTCTCTAATTTCAATTTGGTGAAATTCAAGGCCGCCGGCATGCGGCAAATGCCCTATTACTGAAACACCTGATGCACAAGTGACGGACGAAAAGAATCAATGATAAAAGGCAGAAGGAGAGAAACAAGAAATAAGTGGAAATGGGGAGGTGTGTGTGTATGTGTAGGTGGGGGGGGGGGGGGGAATGCAAATCAAACACACACACACACAAAAGGTAAATATCATATTTTTCAGACTATAAGGCACACTCCCAAAATTATATACAAAACTCAGATTTTGTTACAACAAACAAACAACTACACGACAAGTGTAAAGTGACGTTATTTTATTCACAAGAGACAAAACAAAACTACTGGATATTTTGGCGAATGCGCCTTTATCAACATAGACAAACAAGAAAACAGCAAATAGCAAAAGGAGCAAAAAGCAGACAACAAAAGGAGCAAAAAATCAACAAGATCAAAAAACAATACTTCCCCTCTACAGTCCAATGCGTAAACGATGCGCAGATTGTTATTAAATTTTCTTACTATATTATCAATCATATCATAAGGCACTGGGGTCTCAGTCTGGGAAAAAAGTATTGCCTTATAGTCCGTAAACTATGGTACACAATGTGCATAGATGTATAGCCCTATCCTACAACCAAGTAAGAAAGTTCGGACGAATGATGTCCCTTGCATGCCCTGGTGAGTTCCGGTCACACACAAAAATACACAGTGACACACACACACACACACACGCACACGCACGCACACGCACACACACACACACACACACACACACACACACACACTATGACAGTAAAGAGAAAGAGGAGCCGCTGTAGCTCGCAATCCGTCATGGTTTGCGAGTTTTCCGTGGGCTGTTTGTCACTTTAACAAGTACTTTGCCGAAACTCACCTGCGACACACCAGAGCAGGGGCAGATAACGCTAACTGATCGAGTTTCGGGAAAGTGCTATAGTCAGGACACAGACTTTCCCTCTGATCACCTACTTTTTTCAGCGAAAATGAAAAGAAAAAGGAAACAAAATGGGATTTGCAATACAACGTTGTTGTTTTTATGCAAATCTTCTACAAGCTAATAATGTCATCTCTCAGTTTCTATCCACTATTATTCACTAATCTACAGTAGTGCAACAAAATTGAACAAAGGGGGGGCCTCTCTTTTTAATTAGTCCCCCCCCCCCCACCCCCCCTCTTTGCTCAATTTCGTAATCTCAACTCTTGGCCTCACTATTTCATTCTTAGTAGTGCAACAGTTTAGTCCCATACTGTATGTCTATAAAGATCTGAGGATAATGTCTAAAATGAATGAATGAAAAATGGTGTTTTACATCCTCTCGGTCTGGAACAGACACATATGGGACATTTGTAGATACAAAGATGGTGGGAACAATACTGGAGGCAATGCCCGGAGGCAGTGCAACTCCAGTAAAGTCCCGATTTTTCAACAACACAGATAGGTGTAGCGGCAACCACAACTCGGTTAAACCTCATCGGCTATGGTACCGCCACTAGTATTTTATAATGATAATGTCTAAAAAAAAAAAGATTGACACAAGCCCTAGAAATGACATTTGAAAAGAAAGCACAGAAAAGCAATCAGAAAGACAAAAAGTTAAAGAAATAGAGAAATGAAGAAAATAAAATGTAGTCTGCTTCTAAAGGTTACTCCCTGTAAGATCTTTTTCCCAACAGTAGACTCAGACCAGAATAAGAGAATGGCACACAAACAAAAGAAGCAGCAAAATAACAAAACCCACAAATATGCGCGAATTAGATCCCCTACAAGTCACAAAGGACAAAAAAGGGATAAAGGAAGATTGTAAGAGCTATTGGTGTGAACAATTGAAGGTTTCTAAACTAACAGATCCATATGACTGGGTTTTTTACAACAACGACAACAAAATTAGTGTTTTACCTACAAATTTGGCCAAGCGCCGAGTCACGTGAACTAGGTGAGGGAACAACTCTCTGTCGAAGAAACGAAGTGGTTGTCGATCGGCATACTCCTGCCATTGCTGTGATAACAGAACAACACACGAGTCATTTATATACCCGGGGTACGTAGATTTGTGGGCAGTTATATTACACTTTAACTTCAAATTCAAGCCAAGCTCTAAGTGCTCTACAATCACTGAATCGCACAGCATGATCCTCTACCCAACAACAAATGAAAACAAAATCTGTCAGGACACAGGTTACTCATAGTCATATCTTTTTTTTTTAATCATGTCCACTTTTTTCAATCAATATTGGAAGTCTTTACAATGCCCTGTATTGTTTTCTAGTGTATTAAATCTCTAGTCACAGAACCCTGTCTCATTAAAATTCAGGTTGCTCCCACCTGGAGAGCGCCTCGTTGCTAGTGCAGCGCCTTTTCTTTTTTTAATGCAAGTTTCTTTTTTGGACTTAAACCCTTTCGCCGCCAGCCATTTTTCAGCAAAAAAATACCATTAAAATTAAACTTAACTGGGTAAAAAAACAAAAATGTATCTGCAATATTGGAAATTTGTCTGTGACATGCATAGCATTAGGCCTATCCTTACCTCCCAAAATTAAGAAAATATGGTCTTTGGATGACAGGCCCTGATTTGATGTCTTTTAGTGACATGGGTGTTAAACCATTGTCGTGCATAAATACGACATTGGCGGTGAAAGGGTTAAGGGGAAGGGGAAACGGGTACATTTTGACCAATTAACAACTCCTTTGTGGCCACTGGGTTCATTAACGTGTGCAAAGTGCATGAGCATGCGGGGCCTCGGTTTTTGTCATCTCATTCGAAAGACAGCGTTCAGACCATAAGGTGCAGTGGAGAGTGAGCCGAAAATCTTTTCCTGCTGCGGCCAGGAACAAACCCAGGGCCTGTGTTCACATTGAGATAGTATGAGACTTATCATCAAGATATCTAGGAAATAGGGTTTAACGCCCTCTTCAGCCTTTCGGCCATGTGGGGCATCTTATTGTTATATACAAGATATCTTGTTGTTGTAACATATTTTATTTCCCTCTCACATCCCTCTATTCAAGTTCCTTCTTTCACACCCTCTTAAGCTGGAGACAGACTATGCGACTGCCTCATATGACTCGATCAGGTCGTGACGTTGACCAAATTTTGTTTCCTGCACATAAGAGGTCACAGGCCATCTGACTCGATCAGACTCGATCAGTGAAATTTAGAACCCACCCTATTCGGCCCTGTCACCTGACTGGGCCCGACTGAGTCAGACTGATCAAGCAGGATGGTATGCAAATGAGGTGAAACGTCATGACCTGATCGAGTCACATGAGGCAGTCACATAGTCTGTCGCCCGCTTTACACATGAATCAACACATATATCATCATCAATTACAAGGGGGGGGAAATTCTACTTAAGTATTAGAATCAAATAAATATGATTTTGAAACTATCAAGACTTTTATGTTAATCATCAAGATGTCTTAGAAGTCCTCCTAAAGTACCGGTAGTAGGACTTGATAGGACTTTAGAAGGACTTCTAAGATATCACGATGATAAATCTCATACTATCTCAATGTGAATACAGGCCCAGGTTAATTAAAAATAATCAATAACATAATATCCAATGGATTTTTGTAATGGAAAATGTACATTCGAGGAGGAGAACAAAAGAATACAAAAAATGCGCTCCTACCTGAGCAGCGTGCAATGCCTCCTTCAGCACAGCTCCAAATGCTCCATGGTTCAGAAAGACACACTCCTCCTGCAACACAGGAAAACACCTCATTCCAACAAGTAGCAAACCTTAACCTTTACCGTGCTTCATGGGTCGTCCAAGACCCAGAGACGCACAAATGACTTAATATCTCAGGGACTATTGGGACTATGATAATAACATTTTGGGTATTTTTTTACAACACAGTTTGGCATATGTCAGCAAATTTTGCCAAAACAGTAAAAACTAAAGTAATAATTAGATGTCATTTTAACATACTTTTCCTATGTAACGCGGGTCACGGAGGACCCATACTTTAAAGAGCAGAAATATGTCACTGCAGTGCATTGAGCATGGGTCGTGGGAGACCCGCGCCATAAACACATGGTGACTCTTTGACGAGTGTGGGTCCTGGAAAACCCGCATCATCTGGAGAGGGATAAATACTGTTAAAATGCATGTAAAAATCTGTGGGTACGAGGAGACCCACACCATCTGGAGAAGTATAATCACAAGCAACATCTGGTAAAGGTTAAAAGAGAGAGACTGAGAGTTAGAGAGACAGACAGAGACAGGGATAGAGGCAGAAAAACAGAGAGAGGGTGAGTTTGACACAGACAGCTGCCAATTAAACACAAAAAGGTTATACTTCAATCTTCAAATCATTACATAATATAGAATCTCACTTGGAAGTATTAACCACCACCAACATCATCACCCCCACAAAGGATCTTTTTTTTAAATCAGAGGCACACAGAGAGGAATATGAGAAGAAGGAAGGATAGAAAGAGAGGAAGACAGAGGAATACTAGACTGAGACACAGACTGAGAAAGAAAGAAAAGAAAAAGAGAGAAAGAGAGTGAGTAGGAGGGCAAGAAAAGGAAAAACAGAAAGGACTGAGAGAAACAGTCAGACTGACACACAGACAGAGAGAGAGAGAGAGAGAGAGAGAGAGAGAGAGAGAGAGAGAGAGAGAGAGAGAGAGAGAGAGAGAGAGAGAGAGAGAGAGAGAGAGAGAGAGAGAGAAAAGAGAAGAAAGATGGGGAAAAGTGGGAGGGGGGGAGCGAAACAGAAGACAAATAGAAAGAAAGAGACAGCGACAGATATTGAGAGAGAATGCGAGAGAAGCTCACCTCCAACAAGAAATGGTGCTTTTTGAAGGAGCGTCCAAATGTGAGCTCAGGGTTGAGAGACAGGGGCACAGGAGGCTTCCCAGGCTCAATTTTCTGAAAGTGCTCAAACGTTGGCAGCGCAAAGGGGAGAGAAGGTGGTACATAGTCTTTCTGAAAAAGAACCATAGCTGTGGAGGGAAAAGGTACAAAGATATAACATTTTTGTTTACAGCATACACTGATGAGCAGCTTCTTTTTTTCCCCTTACCAATCCTATACTTTCATTTATCTGTTCAGTCTAATTTTTTTAAAATAATTCTTACATTAATATTCAATTTATTTCATAAAGTGTTAATTTAAACTTATGCATCAGCAGTTCTGCAAGCTTATAGTAATCAAACTACATCTGCAGAACTCATTTTGAAAGCAGCATTGACAAGAGAAAGTTGTTGGTTAAATACTTGTATAACATCTAGTGATCTCCTCTAAGTTAGATACTTGTATAACATCTAGTGATCTCCTCTAAGTTAGATACTTGTATAACATCTAGTGATCTCCTCTAAGGGCCACTAATCCATGTTAGTCTTTGATCGACAGATGCCTATTTCTACTAATCTCCTCTCAGTCATTTCACCAAATCCAAGACTTAAGTATTTCACTTTAACCCTTTCGCCGCCAGCCATTTTTCAACCACAAATTGCCATTAAATTTACCTGGGTAGAGAAGAACAATTATATGCAACATTGGGAGTTCCTCTGTGACATGTGTAACATTATAGGCCTATCCTTACCTCCCCAAATTAAGAAAATAGAGTTTGGGGATTACAATCCTGATTTGATGCCTTTTAGTGACATGGGTGTTAAATCACTGTGGTGCATAAATGCGACAATGGCGGTGAAAGGGTTAAACGCAAGCAACAACAAAAATCACACAAAAGTCCGAGTTTGCTCTCTTTGAGTATGGCCATGATTAGCCCAGTTTGGTGGTCAGCGGTCATTTGACACACTATACTGACAAGTCAGTGTAATAATTTTATTATAACTAATATGACAGGATTAAAAAAAAAGAGCATAATAAACTAGAGCAACAACATTATTTTTAACATAAAATTATAACAATCACACAAAACTGAATTAGTATAATCAATGAAGGTGACTGAAGGATCGTTCGTAACCTGGGAACTAACCTGCAGGTGAGGGTGGAGTGGATCCTTGATGAGAAGGAATTACAGCGACTAGATTTAGGCGTAGCTCCGTCAGACTGAACACAGTCCCCTAAAGCATGTATATTAATAACAATAAAACTATTATTCACATAAACAACAAACAACAACAACAACAAGGATAATTGGTGGTATGTTTACCTCAGGGAGTTCCAGCAGCTCTTGAACATTGGATGAATGAAAGGATCCAAAGTCCCTGTGGGCCCTTGTCTCTGCCATCTGGCTGGAACACAACATGAATGGAGAGGTTTTACTAGTGTTGATCACTCTCTCTCTCTGTCTCTCTCTGTCTCTCTCTCTCTCTCTCTCTCTCTCTCTCTCTCTGTGTGTGTGTGTGTGTGTGTGTGTGTGTGTGTGTGTGTGTGTGTGTGTGTATGTGTGTGTGTGTGTGTCCAGTGAAATCATCATGTACTGATGTATTCTAGGCATGGGTGGCCAAGGGCAGGTGGCTCAAAGCATGACTAGAATTCTAGTCTCTTTGCTCGAAGTAAGTAGCCTACATGTTATACTTTACACTTTAGTACTTCCTACATTGCAGACAACACTACTGACATACACTAACTAGACAGTAGACTAGTTGGTTACCAGAGAAAACGGCCCCTGATGAAAACGGCCTCTACAAAAATGGCCCTTGTCCTACGAAAACGGCCCTGTTGTGTTTCAGCCCTAATCAGAAAACGAAAACGGCCCTACTGTCAATAGCGAAAACGGCCCCACTCAAAATACGAAAACGACTCTTGTCTTACAAAAACGCCCTACTCGAAAAAACAAAACAGCCCTGTCTGTTTGTCTCTATGTCATTTTCAAGTTCATGTGGTAAGGGTCAAAGGCTTCCTGCTTTTCTAACTACTGTTGCACTTTTTTTACCTGGCCAGGGGATGGGTTTTGTGACGGGTCTGTCTGTGCACTGTTTGTTGGTGTATCGATTTTCTTAAAAACTACTTGACGGATTTCCATCAAATTTAGCAGAGGGGTAGACATCTTGAAAAGAAAGGTTCCTATCATATTCATGACTGTGCTGACCTTGACCATGAAGTTTGACCATGATAACCGATATTTCCTTCTTTGGGCTATATATTTAATTCCCAATCTGTATCTCATGAACCAGAGAACAGAATTGCTTCACATTTTGTGTGGTGGTGCGTCACGACGATTGAGGTGAGTTTGTATTGTCATAATCCATTTCTAGTTTATTCTTTGTTCCTTTTTCTTTTATGTAACACTATACACAGTATACATTTTTTTAAAAAATGGAATTGTTTTCACGTGTTTTAACATTAGGCCATCCTTGCCTCCCATTAAGTTGACCCTGATTTCAAACATGGGTCACTAAATCAATAAATGAGGGTTAAAACTTGAATTCCATGTATATGGAACTGAATTTTAAAAAAATGGAACACGTTTTACACATGTTTCAAACACTGTCACTAGAAATAGAGTGGCCAAGAGGGAACTTTCACACACACACACACACAGACAAACCAAGCACAGACACTTTTCACAGAGAGAGACTGAGAGAGAGAGAGAGAGAGAGAGAGAGAGAGAGAGAGAGAGAGAGAGAGAGAGAGAGAGAGAGAGAGAGAGAGAGAGAGAGAGAGAGAGAGAGAGAGAAATACATCTCGAAGGTACGAAGTTTCCCTGAGGGTAAAAAGGCAGCTTCTTTAACCTTGCCCTCTCACTCACACATTCACACCATGCCCCATGCCCCCATTTGACATAAAACAATCAAGTCTGAAAATGGAACTGGCACAGGAAATAATTGAAAAAGTATCTGGGAATTAAGCAAACATGGATAATGCTCGGTGAACTTGAATTGGTCCTCTTAAATTGTCGAAAAAAGGGACAATTTTTATTTTTGACAATTTTTGAATAAAACCACTTTTTGGAAGAACCCCCTGCATAAAAATTTGAACCCCATTATAAGATAACATGTCAGAGAGAGGGACGGGAGAGAGAGAGAGAGAGAGAGAGAGAGAGAGAGAGAGAGAGAGAGAGAGAGAGAATTGCCGGTTACGAGCAGGTGAGACATTATAAGAATCTAGGCATAAGCTGATGGCATTGGTAACGTTTGAAGTAAAACTCATTAATTAGCATTAGAATAAACAAGATTGTCCAAGAGAGAGAGAGAGAGAGAGAGAGAGAGAGAGAGAGAGAGAGAGAG
>JAGGCT020001098.1:0-25000 GCA_017654935.2 Phymorhynchus buccinoides
TGCCACATCGGCTGCTCTGAGAATCATCTGTCTGATGTTCTCGTAGTGGGTCTCGATATCCGGGTCTTGAGGGTCATGTATGTGACATTCCGCATCAAGACAGTATTTGAAGCAATCCCAATTTGCTTTCTCATGTTGGTATCTCGGTGTTTTGTCACAGTCTGTTAGGACATAAGGATCTGAGCCGCCGACTACAAAGTGTAGTGGCAGGTGGTCAGATTGTAGGTTGTCAAAACCTATGTCCCATTCGGCATCGAGTTGTAGGTCAGATTGTGCTTGGGCCTGTCTTCGTTTTTTCTTTGCTTCTTTTATTTCGTTAGGCATCACACTAAACCAAGGACTTGAGTCTCTGCTAGAAGAAACTTTGCGTGAAGAAACAGGAGCATGTTTGTCCAATACTGACCGAAGGGCACTATCGTACTCGGTGGCAGTACAAGAACTAGATGTGTACTTAGATAATTCTACTTTGATATCTTTTCTGAAAACAGTTCTGTCGATTGCGCGGATATTTCTGACACTGCGGTACACGTGTTCGTGGACAGGGAGCTCTATGTCAAACAAACTCACAACACAAACATGGTCAGACTCGAGGTCATGATTGACCTCTGAGGATCGGTGAACTCCATCACTGGGCCTTTCAATCACCAAGTCCAGAGTGTGGCCATGTTTGTGAGTGGGTCCGGACACAGATTGATGAAGATTGTACATATCTAACACTTCTAAAAACTTTGAGCTACGATCAGTGGGAGAGTCAACATGAAAATTAAAATCCCCTAACAGACACAGGTTTCCATGAAGCGTGTTACAATGGTCAAGCAGACAAGGGAATTGTTCAAAAAACAAAGTTTCAGTCAGTTTATTTACAGACGTGGGCCAAGGACAATACACACACATGAAATGCAACACACTATGCTGTGAGGTCAGTGAGACTTGGAACAGTTCGAAGGAAGAATGGTCGAACGGGAAGGTAGAGTTGAAGGTGAGGTGGGGGGGGTGAGGGTGTCTCTGTAGATAACAGCGATACCGCCACACGACGAGAGGGGCGTGGCAGAGACTTGATGGCATAACCCTCAGGAGTCAAATCTGCACAAACGGCTTCATCCCCCTGCGGTTTGAGCCATGTCTCTACCACAAACAGTAGGTCATGTCATTGTCGGTGATGAAGGAAGTGATGCCAGCTCTTTTCTGTCTACAATTTGGGCCAACAGATTGGGCGTTGAAAGAGGCAACTGTAAGTTTAGTGTTCTTGCGAACAGACGAGGAAAGAGGAATTTGAATCAAGTTGTCCGTGTTAGCAGCCAAACGCTTAGTTGTAGCCGTTGTACTGTTGCTAAGCCTATTACTAGGCCTGGCGCTGTCTGGAAGAAGGGAACACGAGGATGACACGCCGTGTTGTTGCTCTGAGGATTTACTGCTGTCAGCTGGCGGGGGTTGAGTAGTAGTGGCAGGGTCAGGCCTGTTTCCACACACAATGCCGATTTTCTTCTGATTTCGACTTAAAGCAACAGCACTTCAAGTTACTTACAAAATACATGTCATTTAGACAACCATATGTGTTTGAAGATTAATTTTACTCATTTATAAGTCACTCCAGAGAAAAGACACACCTGGATATCTTAAAGAAATTTATGAGAGTTCTTTTTAGCACAAACAAAAACCATATCTTACTAATCATTTCATTAATCTCTCTATATCACCCACAGAGGACAAGTCGTGCACTATTTATGTTAATCATAAAAGACAGTCAAAGCCAAGTTCTTGTTTTGCACAAACAAAAGTCATCCTTACTAATCATTTAATTAATCTCTGTCTCATCCACATAGGACAAGTCATGTCCCTTCTCCAAGAATGGGAATGCAGAAAGATGTTGATTGAAAACCTCAAGTTCTGATTGAAAAAATGTAAAACTGAATCAGTTGGTTTTTTTAAAAGGAAGAAAAACAAAACAAATCTCAAAATCAATGCACTCCACACACACATAGATTAATCAACTCAAGTCAAAGTCCTTATTTTGGGGAATTAATTTCCAGTCAATTGAAAGAAAAAACAATTCCACGAGCAGGGCGAAGCGTTGGAGGATCTACTCTCCCCACAACCTCATCAACAGAGATCCAGGACTCTGCTTCGTCAGCCGACCACACGTACAGTTCTTGAGATCCAGGCTTGTTCTCCAAGTACTTCACTTTCAGTTCCATGTCATAAGTTTCAGAGGTGAACACTTGGGTAATTCTGGCATGGTAATGGACAAGTCTCTGACGGCCTTGGGCTACTTTCACAAAGTCACCCAAGTGGTACACAGTTGGTTCAGTGGCAGGGGATGGTGGAGCCGATGGTTGGGGAGAATGAGGGGCAGGGGAAGCAGGTGGGGATGCAGAGGGTGAGTGAGGGGCTACTGGGTCATCTAGTTCTGCAACATCCATGGGTTGTTCAATCGGGTCAGCAATTTGCTGCAGCTTCTGCAGTGTCCATGCTTGAGTCACAGCAACATTGGGGCAATCCCCAACTCCAGTGAAACACGCTGGGCAAACACAGGAGAGGTGGCGAGTGCTGATTGTGTTCTTTTCAACACATTTGACAGAATGAATCTGTCGAGTCCCTTTGACGGTTTTAGCTTTCCTTGGCCTGTTTCTCAGGATCATGCCAGAAGAAAGTGCGAATGAAGTGTCAGCAATCTTCTCCTGGACCTTTCTGCAGAGTGCTATCTTGGCAATACTCAAACAAGTCCTTTGGACCGCTGATGATGGCATTGCCAGCTTTTATAGCTGTGGCAGCATGGTGCTTAACCACAGCACTTTCCCCGTCGGAAGGTCCCTTCCCGTGTCTGGAGCCGAAGAAATTTCTCTTGAACGTGCACCCAAAATCGTCAAGGGCACAAGAGATGTCGGCAAAGGGCCCCTTGGACTTGTACTGGCTGGCACAGCCATCTGTCCACTGAATTATGTGCTCACAATTGATCCCATGAATATGCTTGAGATGATGAACAGCTGTGCTGGTCAAATGAAACACAGCATTGAAATCATGCTGTGTGTCTTCACTGATAAAGACCAGCGACTCTGTCATCATCTCACTGCATCGTGGGCAGGCATAATAGCACACAATTGGGTGGACAGTGACCTGCTCGTGGTGCCAGTGGGCCGACTAATTACAACGCTTATTTTTCACAGTCTGAACTCGACCAGGCCCTACATAAATCCAACGATTCCGCTGTAGGCCCAGACGAAATTCATTACGCCATGTTGAGACATCTTCCTGCTTAGTGTCGCTCGGTTCTACTAAAAATTTACAACAGTATATGGGAATCGGGGAGTTTCCGGGAAAAATGGAGGGAAGCTATTATCATCCCTAAGCCAGGCAAGGACAGTGCAGATCCTAATAATTATCACCCAATTGCGTTGACTAGCTGTCTTTGTAAAACCATGGAACGTATGGTCTCGGAGCGTCTTTTATGGACGCTGGAAGATAAGGGTCTCCTGGCAAACATTCAGTGTGTATTTCGTAAGAAAAGATGCACGACTGATCACCTCATTTGCTTCGAATCCTTTGTGAGAGAAGCTTTTGCAAGCAAACAACATGTAGTCTATTTTTTTCGATTTGGAAAAGGCCTATGATACCACCTGGAAATTTGGCATTTTGAATGATCTTTTTAATCTGGAGTTTAGGGGAAGACTCCCTCTTTTTTTAGAACAGATTTTACAGGATCGGCTCTTTCGAGTCAAATCCGGGTCAGTTCTGTCTAACTATTTTGAACAAGAACAAGGGGTCTCACAAGGGAGCATTTTGTCTCCATTATTATTTTGTATCAAAATAAATAATATTGTGAAGTCAGTCGTTGAAAATTCTGATGCTTCACTGTTTGTTGACAACTTCTCCCTGTCAATAAGGAGAACATTTTTACCATCTGTTGAACGGCAGCTACAGCTGTGCGTCAACAAGATTCAAGAATGGGTGGAAGGAAATGGTTTCAAGTTTTCCCTCTCTAAAACAGTTTGTATTCACTTCACCAATTATAGAGGACCTTTTGCAGAACCAGACATAAAGAAGAATTTAGAGGCGAGTCCATCAAAGTGGTTCATGAAGCACGATTTTTAGGAGTTTAAAGATCTAAGGGTGAGATGTTTTAAGGCTTTAGACATTTTAAAAGTCGTAGGTCACACTGATTGGGGCGCAGACAAATCTACTTTGTTGCAACTATATCGGGCTTTAATAAGAATCCAAGCTCGACTATGGTTGCCAGGTTTATGGATCAGCTGCTCAATCTCATCTCAAGTTGTTAGACACAGTCCACCATCAAGGTCTTCGTATTGCTCTAGGCGCATTTAGAACATCTCCTATAAAAAGTTTGTATGTTGAAGCCCATGAGCCTTCTCTCAACCTTTGGCATATCAAACTCAACATGAACTATTATTTGAAATTAAGATCATGTCCAGATAATCCTACATACGACTGTGTGTTTAATCCTCCACCGCCAGAGCTTTTTGAAGCTCCATCATTAACTAGTCCTTTCGGTCTTCGTGTTTTGGATCATTTTCGACAGGCTAATATCAACACAGAGGACATTGATGATCTTACTGTCTCTAGCACTCCACCTTGGAAGTTGGTTTCTCTGGTAATAGATCTGTCTCTTTCTGACTATCGAAAGGATGTTACAACTCCTGAACTTTATAAACAATTATTTCTAGATTGTTTTAAGACAATGCAAAAACATCGAACTTTTTTATTTACGGATGGGTCGAAAAGGTTTCAGCAGCAGCAACCACTGTATCTGGTGCAACTTGTTCTGTGTGCCTCAAAGATAATTGGAAGAGTTGGAAGCTCTGCATCTGGCATTAAAAAGTGTGAATAACTCAACTCGTCGACATTTTGCGGCGGCCGGAAGGAAGAAAATGTCTTGGGTCAGTTACACACGGGACACTCACGTCACACTTTACGCATGCGTTTCTGTTGAAGTGAGAAGACCCTCCCTACTGTATGCCGTGCGACGCTCGTGTCTATCGAACACATTCTCCTTGATTGTTGGGACCTCTATGACACCAGAAGAAAATACTACACGGCAGAATCAATGAAGGTGCTGTTCCGTGATGTGCCGCCAGACATGATTTTTAGTTTTTTTTAAAAGAAGTGAATATTTTTAATAAGGTATATAAAGTCGTGTTAAGTTTTAAAACATCAATTGTAAGCTTTTAACTGTGTAAGGTTTTTATGCACGACTAAATTTTAATCCATTTTTTAATTTTTGTTTCAAATCTTTACGTTTTTAATTGTATATTTTAAACTGTGATATCACATGGTTGGATTTTAAACTGTGATCTTATGTGCTGAAATTTTGACGTGGTGACAGCCCTGAAATGGCCGTGGCAGTCGACGGGGCTATAAACAACATCAATCAATCAAACAACTGAATGAGTAAGTTACGTGTCACATAACTCCTTTAGTGGGGTTTAGCAAGCCGTTCAACACATACTTATGGAAAACTAAAGCGAACAAAACAACAGCAAACAAACAAACAACAAAAATTACATAAATATACGAGTTGCAGTAAGTAGTTTCCGACTATAACTGCCAAATAGCATAGGGTCCAGATGCTACACTGGTGGGCTGAATGAGATTTGTTTACAGTGGAGATGCCTTGCCCAAAGTACATCCCCACTAAGTACATGACAATGACCAATGGAATGACTACACACACAAAATTTATAACAACAATAATAAGGGTAACGTCCTCTTTTATCCTTAATGTAATTTGAAATCTTAAATGTGCTAGGGTGGGTTCTTTTCCCCTTTTTTTTTTAATAGATTAGTGACGATTGATAAGCCACGTTTGGACGCCTATATAGAAACTTGAGTTAGTACATGATAAGTAGGTAGTTCTATATACCTAGCTTCTTTATACCCAGCTCCAAGCCGGCATCTAGGATCACATCCTAACATAAATTAATTATAGAAATCCATGCGGAAACTCAATTGAAGTGCACATGCGGATAGTTCAGGGTGTCTTTGAGTTGGTATCCACTCACAAAATCGAGTCTTGAATAGCTAAACGCAAACTTGTATCAGGACATGATAAGTAAGTAGCTCTATATACCTAGCTTGTTTATACCCAAATCCAGGCCGGCATCTAGGATCACGTCCTAATAGAAATTCACACGAGAAATCAAAGGCACGCGCAAAATGAATAGTGATGTAAAACTATCACTGGTACATGATAAGTAGATAGCTCTATATACCTAGCTTGTTATACCCAAATCCTGGCCGGCATGTAGGATCACGTCCCAGTGTAATCACCCATCAAAATCCAAAAAGCGTCTTTCCAGCTGCAGTGCAGAAATTAAAGGGAAGAGAAAGGAAAAAAAATTGTTCAGATTCACACACTTGCTTGCTATGAAGGATAGCCTCCTACTACCCAACCATAGTCAAAGCAATAAAAAATATACCGTCCACCCCACACTTCTCTCTAAAAGCATGTGTGGCAGCATCATTACTAATACTACCAGGGCAATTACATCCTCTATCTCGGCACTGCGGTAGGAAACTTTCTCAAAGTCACCAAGGTTTGGGTCGTAGCACACACTCACAATATCCGGAAGGCGATGCAACTACTTATTTTGAAATGTCCGAACAAGTATTGAACACAACTTATTTTATCATTTCCAGGTCATACTATGCAGATCTTATTAACGTTTTAGCAAGAGTAGAGGGAGTGTAATGTCCTCATGTTCTTTCTTTTGTGATTGGAAGAATTATCTAACAACACAAACAGAGCTCTACAAAATAAGGGGAAATACGGAAGAAGAAGAAAATTAACGAACGAAGTGACACAACAGTACGATCACTTGACAATTCTGCAGGCCACGTTCCCCAAACTGGCAATGAGGTCTGCAACGAAGCCCTTCCTCCTCGGCATCATGTAAAGGGCCTCCACCAATTCCACTGTGACCTGATCCGTGGTGTCCCCATCTGCTATCCGCCTAATTGACTGGTAGTACAAGTCCCGCGCTTTCTGCAGGTCGGTGGATGCCTTAGGGAAGTTTGTACCGGGTAAGGCAAGAAAATTGAAATTGTCTAACTCTAAGGCCTCTCCTGTTTCCGGAAGAGATGCTTGCTAGTTGCGACAATCTTATAGTGGCTGCCTCCATATGCATGAGCTTCATGTCAGCATCCATTGATGATGAACCCTTAGGGGGCCAGACGATGTCGCCCAGGAGGGTTACCTGTTCATCTTGCACCCATAGGCGGGGTGCTGGCACTACGAAAGGCATACGTGTAATCACCCATCAAAATCCAAAAAGCGTCTTTCCAGCTGCAGTGCAGAAATTAAAGGGAAGAAAAGAAAAGAAAAATGTTCAGATTCACACACTTTCTTGCTATGAAGGATAGCCTCCTACTACCCAACCATAGTCAAAGCAATAAAAAAAAATATACTGTCCACCCCACACTTCTCTCTAAAAGCATGTGTGGCAGCAGCATTACTAATACCACCAGGGCAATTACATCCTCTATCTCGGCACTGCGGTAGGAAACTTTCTCAAAGTCACCAAGGTTTGGGTCGTAGCACACACTCACAGTATCCGGAAGGCGATGCAACTACTTATTTTGAAATGTCCGAACAAGTATTGAACACAACTTATTTTATCATTTCCAGGTCATACTATGCAGATCTTATTAACGTTTTAGCAAGAGTAGAGGGAGTATAATGTTCTCATGTTCTTTCTTTTGTGATTGGAAGAATTATCTAACAACACAAACAGAGCTCTACAAAATAAGGGGAAATACGGAAGAAGAAGAAAATTAACGAACGAAGTGACACAACAGTACGATCACTTGACAATTCTGCAGGCCACGTTCCCCAAACTGGCAATGAGGTCTGCAACGAAGCCCTTCCTCTTCGGCATCATGTAAAGGGCCTCCACCAATTCCACTGTGACCTGATCCGTGGTGTCCCCATCTGCTATCCGCCTAATTGACTGGTAGTACAAGTCCCGCGCTTTCTGCAGGTCGGTGGATGCCTTAGGGAAGTTTGTACCGGGTAAGGCAAGAAAATTGAAATTGTTTAAGGCCTCTCTTCTGTTTCCGGAAGAGATGCTTGCTAGTTGCGACAATCTTATGGTGGCTGCCTCCATATGCATAAGCTTCATGTCAGCATCCATTTACCTGTTCATCTTGCACCCATAGGCGGGGTGCGGGCACTACGAAAGGCATACGTCCGTTCTCCAGAACGTCCATTGCCTTTTCCCTGGGGTCCTTCCGAATTACATCTGCCCCTCGATCACTCCCGATCTGCACCTCCCCAGGCATAAGCTGCTCTACTTCCTAATTGCCCCCGAAAATTGAAATTGTCTAAGGCCTCTCTTCTGTTTCCGGAAGCGATGCTTGCTAGTTGCGACAATCTTATGGTGTCTGCCTCCATATGCATAAGCTTCATGTCAGCATCCATTGATGTTGAACCCTTAGGGGGCCAGACGATGTCACCCAGGAGGGTTACCTGTTCATCTTGCACCCATGGTGGGGTGCGGGCACTACGAAAGGCATACGTCCGTTCTCCAGAACGTCCATTCCCTGGGGTCCTTCCGAATTACATCTGCCCCTCGATCACTCCCGATCTGCACCTCCCCAGACATAAGCTGCTCTACTTCCTAATTGCCCCGGAAAATTGAAATTGTCTAAGGCCTCTCTTCTGTTTCCGGAAGAGATGCTTGCTAGTTGCGACAATCTTATGGTGGCTGCCTCCATATGCATAAGCTTCATGTCAGCATCCATTGATGATGAACCCTTAGGGGGCAGTTTGAGCATCAGCAGTGGTAGAGAGCGGCACACCACTGGTTTGGGCATCAGCAGTGGTAGAGAGCGGTACACCACTGGTTTGGGCATCAGCAGTGGTAGAGAGCGGCACACCACTGGTTTGGGCATCAGCAGTGGTACAGAGCGGCACACCACTGGTTTGGGCATCAGCAGCTGTGGTAGAGAGTGGCACACCACTGGTTTGGGCATCAACAGTGGCAGAGAGTGGTACACTAACAGACGGGTCCACCACTGACCTGGACATCAGCAAAAGCAGAGACAGACATGCCAGCCCTGGAAAGACGTGCGTCATCCACCTGATTGCTGACGATAAGAGTCTCAGTAACATTGTCAAAGAAGACCCCTTGCAGAATACCGGGAGTGCAGGTTTTGTAGCTTGCCAAAGACAGCTTCAACATTGCTTCTGTTGAACGCTGTAGCTCTTGCAAGGCTGGTAGCTTCAGGAGTATGTCTGCTTATACATTCATGCCGTTTTAGAAACCCCGAAAGCCAATCCTCCCCTGCCATTCCATTGTCAGCCCAGCTAGAAGGACAACTAATGTTGTTTTCTGAAGGCTGATATGCCAGTTTTCTTATTGTCTTGGAGTGCATGGGGAAACCGATCCTTGAGGCTTTCAATATATAGTCAACCAGTTCAGCTTCTTCGCCTTCACTGAAGACTTTTCTTGTTTTGCAGCTCTCTGTAAAGCTTTTAAGGTCTTTACCTTCTTTGCATTTCTTGACTGCACGGTCTAAGGGTTTCTTTGGGGACCTGATAAGATTCTGCAGCTATGCGCAGAGATAACCCCTTCAAGACAGCATCTACAGCACCTTGAATAACAGTTGTGCCAATCTGTCCACGTGTACTTTTCTTCTTGTATGTCCGCACCATCTATTCATAAACAAAAACAGAGCAAATTATCAGAAAAATCATTTATTTTTATTTTAAATGAAAAATAACGTTCATAATTAATTCTGGGGCAGGTTGGGACAGTCCCAGGGCAGGTTGGGACAGTGGCCCAGCCTACCCCAACGTGTATACTTTTAAGTTTTTCATTACTACTCGTACACCAATAACAAATATTCATAAATTCAAACATAAGCACTTTTTAAAATGATTTAAGAATGCAATAAAACAAACAATATATTGAAGAGTAAAATACTAAAGCATTCATTCAGGCAGGGAGACGACACACAAAAATTACTTACAGTGGAAAATCAAGGTGCTACTGCAAGACAACATGGAGGCACGTGTTCCACTGGCATTAAAAATGGCGCCTATGGTAGTTCTGGTTGTTTAAAAATAAAGAGTGGGAAGGAAACGGCTGAAAACATAGTGCAGTTAGCTATATTGTAGGTGGACCAACCTGCCCCAAGGCCCAACCTGTCCCGGTCTCCCCTATGCCTTGCGAAATTTCTGTTCAGTTATCTTTCTTTTCTCATCAGCCAAATCACTACAATCCCCTCCACGCTTCGCCATCTTGCAGACTTCGCTTGGCTGGAACGGAAGTTGGTGACCAGAAATACTGTTTGGATTAGTAAATCGAATATGCGCACAGCAGCTGTGCTGCTTTGCATCGTTCGGTTTACTTTCAGTTTTTATTTTTGAAAGCGGAATTTTACGGAATCGAGCGGAAGGGCAGAATAATTATTGTCTGAGCGGAAGAAATTCCACCAAAAGCGGAAAGGTTGGCAGGTCTGGTTGAGCGATGTTTCTCAAGTGTAAAATCGCTGCTTCTACGATCAACTGAGTATAGTCTTGATGCTGAGGGCAGTTTTTAAGCTGTCGTCAGGATTTAACCTTGGTGTGAATATAAGCACTTGTAAGGCCTTATTTTGAGATTTCAATTTTTCAAGACTTATAAGGACTGGCAAGGCCCCTACGAACCCTGCTCGGCTACTGTCATAAAGTCTTCGAATAAAGATACGAATCATGACATCTGCTTCAGGTGGTTCTGCTTATTCAATGACTCATCAAAAAGCAACACATATCCGAACTGTGAGGACGCCTTGATGTTCTTCTGTAGCAGTTCCGAAAAACAGGGTGCAAGGCCAAATGTTGTCAAGTATCGGCAACGTGTTTCCCCTCATTTGAATGGGGCAGCTATGTCACTGTCTGGAAACATTGTTCTGAAGAGTTCTCCACTCTGCTCAGACGATCTGTAGCTGTAGTGGCAGTCAACAACCTTAAATGCCCACATGACTTCAGCCTTTAAACGATCGTTGTTAGCATCACTTGTAGGTTTAATCTTTGATTGCCGTGGCTGACTGCCGGTGTCTTGAGATGACGCAATTTCACTGCTCGCACTGCTAGTACTAGTGCTGCTACAGGCACTGGAAGTGACGGTGCTTGGCAAACCAGATCTACTTGAAGATGCAGAGGAAGAAGTAAAAAAATCAGTCATACTGCATCTGGTGTCTGCCTTGAACTGCCTCTCATTTTTTCGATGTCTCAGTCTTGGCATGCTGCCTAAGAACACTTTCACCCATCGATGACACTCCACAACAAGCGCAGATTCGCAATCGTTTGTGGCGTGCGACAATTTTGGACCGACCGACAGACAGACAAAGTGAGTTATAGGTTTGTGGCTTGTGCCACAAACAAAAAAGGCAGCGTGCACTATGCTGATCAGTTGTATCTTTTCTCACCCACTCACAGTAATCCTTAGCAGTCAACCATGAATCTTAGAACGAACATTTCCCTGACATTTTGAATTTTCAGTGCAGTTAACCCCTTAACTGCCAAGCCTCTTTCCCGTTCTGAGGCACCTATTTGCCTAGCCGTTTTTGGTTCCGGAGGGTAATAATTTAAAAACACTGAGCGATGTCCTCACAGCGGGGAAGTGCCCTATCAGGTGGGGGATTGTCATTGTACAGGAGGTCACTGATGACCTGCAGCTGGAAGGACAGGAAATCCATCTTGCTGTTTCTGTCCTTGAACACCAAGTA
This sequence comes from Phymorhynchus buccinoides, assembly GCA_017654935.2. Taxonomy (NCBI): domain Eukaryota; kingdom Metazoa; phylum Mollusca; class Gastropoda; order Neogastropoda; family Raphitomidae; genus Phymorhynchus; species Phymorhynchus buccinoides. Next base: position 11,725 of record JAGGCT020001098.1, read on the forward strand.
GGCATTCAAAAGGCTGACTTGGAGATGGGTCATCACTTTCTTGTACCACCTGGTGGTCTTGCGGCCAGCGTCGTAGGGCTGTAACATCTGGTCAGCTCTGTCCACTGCTCCCATTTTAGAATCATAGGCAACAACACAGCGGGGTTTGTTTACTTTTTGGCCACCTCTCCACTCCACCTCCTCCATGGTTTCATCATGCATTGTCGTCAGCATGTAGACAACCTTGCTTGACTGTGATTTGACAAACAGCAAATTGCCCGACCGAAGACATTTCACTGGCTCCTGCTGGCTGACCCGTAGCTCCTTCACCTCAGCTGGTGCCCTGTTCTCCCTCATGGTGCCACAGCAGACGGTATTCCTCTCCTTCATGTACTGACCAGTACAATGGTGCTCCTGTGTACCAGTTATCCATGAAAAGGTGGTAGCCCTTGTCAATGAGTGACTTACTTCATGAAAACCACAATCTGCCCTGTGGCGGAGAGATGGGCAGCTTCTGGTGGATTATGCTGCTGAATTTGAAATGCAGGGTCTTCCTTGCCTGTGTAGATGTGGAACGTGTAGGTGTATCCACTATCCTCACACACATTGAAAAGCTTGATTCCAAATCTGTCTCTTTTGAGAGGAATGTACTGCTTGAAAATGAGCTGCCCCTTTCACTACGACTCGTCAATTCCGACAAACGTCTCTGGTGAGTAGACACTTTTGAATTTGTTTTGAAGATGGGTCACCAGACAGGGTTTGTACAGATTTTTCATTGCAAATTTCACAAACTTTCAAAGACCTTTTCAAAGACCTAAATCTTAATTTCAGACACCTTACGACATGCAATCTCAATAAAGGTTATACACAAAAACAAAAATGTACTTACCCAAACCACTGCAGATGTACTGACCGCACACAACACACTTAAAAGGCATTTCTTTACAGTTCATCGTTTATCAAAACCAATCCACATAAAATAAAGCATAGTTAAAGATGAAAAGTTCAAAGTGTTTTACAGAATTTCTGTACACTTCTTTACAGTTTTCAAAATCTAGAGAGATTTGATTTTTTCCTCCACCTCCTTCATCTTGACATCTGCTCTGCTCCTCAGGGCGTTGGACTCTTTGATGAGTGAAAGTGAAGAGTGTTGTTCTGCATCCAAGGCTTTCTTGTTTGCAGTCTTCACCAAGTAGTCCACATCATCAGCAAGTTGTTGTCTCCTCTTCTTCAGTGCCAGCAGTTCATCTTCTTCTGCCTTTCACTTCCTTGCATCTGCTGCTGCTTCTTCTTTCTTTTGCTCCTTAAGGCTGTCTTCATAGGCACTTCGGGCAAATGAAGCATAGCACAGCATCTCTTTGTTGATGGGAACTTTGGTGGGCCCGCCTGCAAGGCCATGGGTGCAACTGGCCAAAATCAAAAAAACTGAAAGGCAGGGGTCCAGGGGCCGCCCAGGCCCCGGCGGGGTACAGGGTCAGCGCCCCGTTGGGGGGTGTCAGGGCGGCTTGCCCCCCTGAAGATGGAAGCAAAATTAGAAATATAAAGGCATTTGGCAAGCTCTCCAGCAACTTTAACTTTAAGAGGATATTTTAGGACATCCTATATCTATCATAGAAGGAAGGATGAAGGATTACAGATGATATGTTTCAGGACTACAACACACCTTAAAATTCTGCTCAGTCTTGAACCCACCTTCACATTTCAACCCCTCCCCTGCATTACAGATTATATGTAATACTTCCTCCTTTATCAGTCATTCAGACAGATTTCGGTCATAGAAGCACAATGTGAAACATTGTGTGTGTGTGTGCGCGTGCATGCATGTGTGTGTGTGCGAATGTCGCTATATCGTCATAGAAAGTAATTATTACGCTAGAAACAATTATTTTATACACTAAAAATACAATAATTGATTCTTAAAAAGACTTAGCATGACTCCGTTTTGGTAAATCTAGGGACCCGACACACACACAGACAGAGGGGAAAGATGAGTGAGACAGAGAAAGAGAGAGAATGTGTGTGCGTGCGTGTGAGTTACCTTCATTCTCTGTTGATGAAGAGGTTTGGAACCGTGATTCTTGAGCACTTTTTTGCCATTTCTTCCGTACTTCAACTCCAGGTTGCAGAAACGGCAATAGCTCAATCCAGGTCGTTTCAATTTCAAGCACCATTCTCTGAGCGGAACTTTTTCTTCACTAAAGTCAGTTTCGTCTAACCACTCCCGCCGCCACTTGTTGGTTAAACCATTGTCCATCTCCGTGGCAGCACGGTCGCCTTCCTTAAAAAACGACATCGGCTTGGAAGAAGTGAAAAAACGCTCGTTGTGCAGCAGAATCTTCAACGTGGTGAAGTTGGCTGCCTATCGGGAAGAAGTTTTGTAATGGCGTCGAACGGACGCGGGAATTCGCTTGAATGGAACATGTACGCATGCGCAGCGCTTTTGTTAGACTTGCCGGTAGAGAGTAGTTCTGGTGGCTAGACGGACCAGATTCAAAAGGCCGTAAAGCGCTAATCGGACTTTTTTTTTTTTGGTGACGAACATTTTTAAAAAACGGAAGCTCCGTCTCAGCTGAATTTCAATAAACGGAAATCCGTCACAGACGGAGCCAGTTGCACCCATGATTGAACAAGAGCCTTTGACATGATCACATTGCTGGCACCACCCACACTTGCCAGATGGTCAGTGATGACCCTCTGAGCAGTCAGTCTTCTGCTTCATATTGTCTTCGCTGATGACTTTGTTTACAGAAAAGCCTCTTTCAACAGAGGCCTGCCCTGGTCACAAGAGCAGCTCCCTCACCAAACTCCACTGAGGCTGTCTTCTTTGGACATGAGTTTGAAGAAAAGAGTGTCCAGGCGATCAGTTTTCATGTTGAATGACTGAAACTCTGCATTGTTTTTAGCTTCATCTGCAAAATCAGTGAACTGCTGTTTGAGACCAACAGTCTGACTTCTCCACATGGTCAAGTGGAACAAGACATTCTAAGCACTTTTTGAAGTCTGCAGTAGCTTTGGACTTGTCTTTGCAGACTTTTGCTGGAATCATCCAACTGAGGTTCCTTACCAGACCATATTTCAATGGCGACTTCTCCAAGACTGCCAAGGTCATGGGTGCGTCTTGAGCGGTTGATGCGGGTGGTGTGGTGTGGATTGGACTAGGCTGGCAGAACGACTGGCAGTTTGGTCTGGTTTGCATTTTGCTACCCGTGTTGGCTGACTGGGTCGCACTCATGATTTCGGTACGCGCATGAATGTCTATTCTGTGTGTTTGTGTGGGTGTGCTGTGCGTGCGTGTGACTTCCGGTGGCTAAACGCACAGCATCTGTGCCAAGGGAAGAAATTTATAGTCGGTTTTTAGACTATGGTATTTGGTAATTTGGCAATTGCCCCAAGTTGGAAGAGTAAACTCAGCTCGTAGTGAAACGGTAACATGATAGAATAGATTGTCTATTCTGTGTGTGTGTGCTGTGCGTGTGTGTGTGACTGTGTTTGTGTGTGTGCGTGTGCGCGCGCATGCATGTACATGTGCGCGCGCACACGTGTGAAGTATCAGATTTGTATTTAATATATATATTGAATGTTTTGTGTTTATTACTATTGTTATTGTCTAAAGTTAACTTTGTAAGCGCTCTGAGCTGTTTGGAGAAAGAGCACAACAAATATCCATTATTATTATTACTTTATCAATTTTAGTCAGACACAAATTGATTTGACGGCGTCAATGACTTTTTTAGGCGGTAGTGACTTTTTCACAAACTGTTTCACAAACCAAAGTCAAATTTCAAAGACTTGAAATTGGCACTCCATTTCTCAAAGACTTTCAAAGACTGTGTGAACCCAGTTAAATATAAGCACCTATAAGGCCTTACGAGGCCCATCCACAAATATAAAAACCTATAAGCAGCTGTAAGGACTGTACGAACCCTGTTTAAGGACCGTACGAACCCTGGCTAAATGATCAGATTCAGCCTGGTAGTCGTGGAACAGCTTCTGGGTTGTGTCCTTTGAGGTTCCAGTTCTTAGCAGGCACGGAAACATCTTCAGAAAGTAACCTTAAGACTGAATGTTTTTACCTTATAATTTTATCCATTTTTAACATTATGTGGTAAGATTTATATTTTTTTTTACCTTTGTAATGTTTTTGCCTTGTCATGAATAAAGATTAATCATTGGACAATAATGTCGAGACTGGATTCAATGTGTTTTCTTGCATATCGGATCTATCTGATCATTGGCGTGTTATGTGTGTGTAAAAGCAAGCAAACTCTTATTTTGCAGGCTAGTTGATGATTTGCATTTCTTAATGTTTTAATAATGTGAATAAGCTAGTCTGAAAAAATATTTGCAGATTTGTGAAGTACATTTGAATTTTGTGTGTTTGTATGATACCGTTTGTCAACAAAAAGAAAATGTTGAAAATTGATGATTATTAATTATAAAAAATCTTGAAAATTGAAAACTTGACTGCATTCTTTTTTGTTTTGTTTCTTCGTTCTAAACACTAGCATATGCAACAGAACACAAATATAACTACATCCCTGGTTGCCTTCTATTCAATAACCCTATTTTAAATTTTTTATAACAATCAGTTTTGTTTGTTTTTTAATGCTGAGATTGATCTTTCATGTTTCATTGGAAGTAAAATTACAGTATGCCTGGGCCTGTATTGAGATTGTATGAGACTTGTCATCAAATCTTAGAAGTCCTTCTAAGGTCTATTATATCCTACTTTTGAAGGACTTCTAAGATATGACGATAAAGTCTCCTACTATCACAATGTGAATACAGGCCCTGGTGGTTTTCTCACACACTGTTACATATTAGTTGGAGGAACACCCCCTTATAAGACTCCCTCCCACTTAGAGTGTGGGGGCCAGGCTCTTTTGGCTGATAGATCGTTGTAAAAAAAAGGCGGCTTTTGTTGGCTACTCAGGCATGGGAATTGTCAGTCTTTTGGCTGATTTCAGCTTTTTTGATGGTCCTCTTCAGTCTTTTGCAAGTTTCAGCTTTTTTGATGGTCCAAGAGGACATAATTTATGAGATAAAAAAAAAGAAGCCTGATGAGTAAAACTTAAGTTACTGTATTGGTTATAAATGAATGCAAAATGAACTAAATATATCAGTCTTATCTCTAATACTGTTTTTAAGGCTTAGATAACAGAAGCAGCTTCATTTTCTGGGGGCTGTATCCCAACACACACGGTTTTCAGTTGGTGTTTTTTTTTTATTCCTTGTTCCTATGCCTGCTTCCAGACCCCAATTTTCAGTCTTTTTTGTCTTCTCTAATTCCCATGCCTGCCACTGTAGGTTGATAAATAAAGTTTTCTCACCTTTTAAAAAAAAACTATATCTTGTTAGTCTCCGACTCATCTGAAGCGGGAATTGAAAGAATTAGTTGTTTGAAGCGCGATGTTCGACAAGGCAACACCAAAGTCTGGATGCACTTCTAAGATTGTGTTCCTATGACGCAACGTGTTCTATGACTCAGAAAAAGTATGACAGAAATTAGGGGGCGGGCTATTCTACAGAAACAGATGTTGAAAGAAGATGAAAAGAGTGGCAGAGCGATGACAGCATTGGCTGTGGGGGTCCCTCCTGTTCATGGGGTCCACCCATTTTCACAGCCGAGGTGGATCATTGAAAGGAAACCTGTGTAATGACCCGGGTACTTGTTCTTCGAAGCACCCAACCGCGCAGAGCAACCTCTAGGCATTTTTAGTTGGACCCTGGAAAAACGTTTTTAGTTTTGCAATCCACAAATCAACACAAATCAAAGCCACGTCTAGCAGACCATTTTTTTCCATTTCTGAGCATCGTTTTATTTTAAAAAAACAAAATAGAAATCCGAAAACGTTTACAACTTCATAAAAGAGCCAAAATGAACCCTTTAATAGAAAACATATAGCACGAATACACACAAAACAATAATACACACACACTTACAATGTCTCTCCTCACTAAAAATGGAGGATTAACTTTTAATGTTCCTTCTTCACAACTATTAACTGAAGATCTTTTTTTTAACTCCCCATTTTCTCCACTAATAGCAAATGAACTTTGATTTTTTTTTAAAATAAAAATAAATGGTGGGTGCAAGCACATGAAAAAGGTGATGTAGAGAAACAACACACACAACTTTCAATATTTGAGACATGTATGCCAGTCTTGTCGTTGTCAACCGAATGCCAGATAGAGAAGGGGGCAGATGTAATTCCTGCAGGCTGAAATTTGTTTATGATGCAGATGCCTTGCTCAGAGTACACCCCCATTCATTCTCTCACCCAAAAGGATTTGTCAAGGACAGGTGACGTTGGGAAAGGCCCCCAAAGGCCAACCCATCCCTTCGGCTGCAGCACTACCCCCAGTTTGAGAGCCAGTTTTCTCACCGAAAGACTAAGCTGTACTACAAGTTTCCAATACTGTGGAAATAATTTATTGCACCGCTCTCATGTTACTGTTGGCCCTTAAGACAGGCTAATGTCGACCAATGATAAAAGCCATTTGAGTAAAGGGCTCAAAATTACATACAACTTGGTCCCCCGAAGTCGGAGTGTTGCTGCCCACGTGGCGGGGTATTCAAAAACGGTCACATGTAATGTTCTCATCCCTAGCTGATGCATTTGTACCATAGTGTTCAACTGTTCAGATGATCCCTGGAGTCTTTTAGCCAGGGTATGACAACAACAAAAACAATATACAACTCTGATATTAATAACAAATTTCGACATTTCAAAGTTACTACACAGTCACAGTAAGCACATATCAAGGTAGATCTACATGTTACAAAAATATTACAACTGCAAAGACTGAAAATAACAGTAGCTTGTGTCCATTCTGGCAGTAAAGAAACAAAGAAAAAAAAGTAGAAAGAATGACTTTTTGCTATGCAACCGATATCCCAATATTTTCTTTTCAAAAAAAAGAAGCTCTTTACTACTTAGTTGATCAAAAGCATACCATGCAACATCTTGCATTGCTGCCAACAGGTCGGCATAACATGACATTCACATTTTATAATAAGCAGCTCTTTACTACTTAGTTGATCAAAAGCATACCATGCAACATCTTGCATTGCTGCCAACAGGTCGGCATAACATGACATTCACATTTTATAATAAGCAACCTCCAAGATATATAACTTTTGAACAGTATATTTCAATGTCTGGGCTCAAGAGTTGGTTTATTAACTTCTGTCTAGTGGAATAGGCAACTGTAAACAAACATTTACTTCACTGAACAGCACCAGTTTAATTACAGTAGTTTGCCTATTCACATCACATTCCGGTATTATAAAGACTTGAAAAATATTCTGAACGAGCTACAAGTACAATCCTACCTTTCGAGAACTATCTTTAAAAAAAAAAATTAAAAAACCTCTCCCACCCTTTAATCATGAAAAAACAGGCCACACAATAACTGTTCAAAATTTACACAAAGGCTAACAACCGTCAAGCAACTGAGCCTGAATTATATGGTCGCCACACAACTTTTTTTTTCCTCTTTCTCTTTTAATTGTTCATAAAAATGAATAAGAGAGCAGGAAGCAAGTCTAGCAAGGCTGAAACCAAGCGGGTGCAAAGTTCCCTCGCTGTCAAGGTGTCGGACACAGGCACGCACAGACGTATGAAACAAACACAATAGTTCCTGCAGTCTCACTCAGGAACTAACTAGACTGGAAGACATCACAGTAACCCCCATGAAGCTTTTTCTTAGACATCGCCATCTACATGGTTAAAACCCTGTATCCTAACATGCACAATTTCTTCTGATGTTCTGGTGCATTACCTTGAAGGAGCCTATACAGACAATACTTTCAACAGAACAGAGAGAGCACACCGAAAAATATTCAAGTTTCACTGTCTTGATGCAAATTAGTCTTTGTTTCTAAACCAATTGTATGAATGTCTTAAGGTCTCTGTACACATGAACATCTTTCACTCTTTCCCCATGGCAACACAGTGATATGTAAGTCTATTATTATGACTGGCCTATCAATGTGTTGCCATGGGGAAAGAGTGAAAAATGTCCACAGGTATTGAGACCATGACTAAACCAGCCCACAGAATTATCAAAGCAAAATTCCTGATTCAAATGAACACCATGTCACTGTCTATTCATATTGGATGCACAGACGACAATAAATTTGTTCCCCAATGTTTCTCAGCACACGCTGAATCATGAAATGAAGTGGTTTCCCAAGTCTCCAAGAACAGCACTGCTCTGCTGCTGCAAACCACTGTCCATTAACTGGTGTGGAGGCGGAGAAGACGACGAATTCGACGAACGATGGCCTCCGTGAAGCTGTAGTGGGTGTGTTTCTTGCCGTAATTCTGAAACGGTCAATAAAATACGTCTTTCTTGGCATAGCATCTTTGTTTGAATGCGTTATGAATGTTTAGTGTGTGTGTGTGTGCGCTTCAATTTTATTTCTATCAAGATTTAGCGACGTATAAATACTGTATGTTGTAAAATAAGTTCTCTTGAAATTAAAATGATGAAATATCGAGTGGTGCCTGCCAGAACGGTCTATCTCAAAAGGAATAAAGAGCACAGATGGGCAGTTCTGGCATTCACCCCTCGATATGTTCTTGTGAGAGGGCGAAGTGAGAATGTTTAGAATGTCGTGCACGTGCGAGTGAATGAATTCGGAATGATGGGAATGAACTCTGAGCGATCGGAAGTGTAATTGTGGAGAGCGTGCGTGAGAAAGCTCAGTCAGGCCCCGACTCCCAACACAGCAAGTCAGATTCATGTGATCTAATTGCGAATAAAGAGCAAAGCCGTCCGTCTCTTGGTCTTCGTGTGAATGGCCCTCAACAACACTACAGAATGGCGTCGCCGGACATTTGCGTTTCTGTGTAGGCCTTATCAGTGCTAGCCGGTTAGGTAGGCCTAGCCTAAATCAGTGTAGGATATAGAAAAAAAGAGAGAAAAAAAGAAGTGAATAGAAAGAAGAAATGTGTTTCATCAGACATTTTGTGAACTTCATCCTACATTCTCTTTAAAGCATGGAAAGATGCTCAAAAGGCATAAAAAGCAGACCTTCACGAAAGGAAGAGACTGGCCAATGACTATACTAAAAGGTTTCTTAAAGATTTACCAGAGTTAGTGTTCTTTGAGGTTCTGGTTTTGCATTAAAATTTTGTGGTAGCGCAGACAGAAGAAAAAATGATCAATATAAAAGATTGCTTGAATTAGAATTAACTCGAGTGCAACGAGCAATTTCTATTAACCCACACAATTTCAGCAAACTTTAATGTTTCACATTTTACACAATTTCAGCAAAAGTTAATCTCACATTTTGATCAAACCTGTCAATGTAAAATCTAGCTCCCTTGTCTGACCTGGTTGATGTCGAGCACTTTCTTCAGCAGCACTTCGCTGATCACAGAGGGCGCCGTCTTCTTCAGGAGGTCAAGATCGGCCTGGGTGACCCCGTGGGCAGCCTCCTCCAGCTCCGGCCCCACCCCCTCCATGTCCCCTCCACCCTGCTGAGGCCAGCTGGGGTCTGCTCACACACACACACACAGCACCAGTTCATTTTACAACCCATGCTAGATCGCAGCTTGGGGCATTAATCCTTTCAACGCCAGACATTTTGCAGCCAAAACTTTCCATTAAACTTACCTGGGTAGAGAAAAGATTTCATCTGCAATATTGGGGATTCCTCTGTGACATGCATAAAATAGGGTCTATCCTTACCTCCCAAAATTAAGAACATAAGGTCATTGGATAACAGACCCTCATTTGATGCCTTTCAGTGACATGGGTGTTAAATCATTGTGGTGCCAAGAGGCGACAGTGGCTATGAAAGGGTTAATCAGGGCTCCCAATGACAAACAGTAACAAATTTAAATTTTTAGGGGAATCCAACACATCCATGAAATTTACGGTCTGTTTGGGCATCTCTAATCCGTCTTCTTTAATTATTGTTTTATAATACTGATTTTAGACGTCAAACAACATCAAGCTTATTAACAATTTAAAGAACAAGTGAAATTACAAAGTTTACCTGAGATCCTATCACTCACCTTTATGTTTAGATCTTCCTTCTATTCTTTTGAGATAATGTGAAAATGACACTTTTTACTGAATTCAAATTTTTTTTTGGGGGGGGCGGAAAATCACATGTTTAAGATCTTCCTTCTATTCTTTTGAGACAATGTGAAAATGACTTTTCATTTGCGGAAAATCACCTTATGTTTAGATCTTCCTTGTATTCTTTTTTGAGATAATGTGAAAATGACGCTTTTCAGAGTTCCAATTTTTATTTTTGTGGAAAATCGTGAGCCTGAATAATAAAGTAAGAGAAGACAAGAAGCTGTACCATGACCGACTTTCTACTGTTATGGAAAAATCATTGCTCAGCTTACAGGCATGGTAGTGGGGGCAAAGTGGGTTTCGCGGAAGAATATCCAACCGATTCTGCATTTCATTTGAAAGATGTCGACTCAAACTAAAATGATGAAGTTGGGCGTCAAAATGAAGAAGAAGAAGCACTAGGATCACAAATCTGGAAACGTGTGGCGTGAGCTAGGCCGCGCACGACTGCTAACTTCGGCGGGAAGTTGCTTGTTCAGTCATTCAGATTCGGTTCCGCGAAGCGATTGCATAGGTTTTAACGCACATAATTTTTAGGCACCCGAGCGAATTTTTACCCCGGCTTTTTTTCTCTTCTTTTTTTCTGTCAATTTCACTTTTGTGGATATTCCACGATTCGCGGATGTCTACCATGCCTGAGCTTAAAACGACTGCAACTGTCAAACTAGGAGGCATTATTTTGCTGTGGCTGTCAGCCTACCTTGCAGCCTCCTGATCTGGTGCTGCTGGTGGGCGATGTTCTGGAAGGCCCTGGGCTGGTGGCTGGCGGGCACACAGTGCAGCAGGTAATACTCCAGGTGACGCCACACGATGAACAGACAGTTCTCCAGAATGTCTACACACAATGCTGTCAAGGAAAACAAAGCCCTACTGGCACACACAGCATGGTCATTTAAAATTGTTCGTTCACAATTTTTTTAATTTTTCATTAACCAATGCATAAACCAAGGAAATCATTATGGTTTTACACAGAACACTCAACAACCAAAAAAGGGTAGGCACATAGCAAAACAATATAAAGGCATGGAGAGAAAAAACCTCAGGTCATATTCTCTTTCTCACACATGCACACATAATTTGCAAGTGATGTGTTCTTCACAGTTTATCTGACACAACCTTGCTTTGCTTCTACCAACACTCCAGGATCAACACACACAGGTGCTCCTGGGATATTTTAAAAATCCTGCAAGGCAGAGGTCCAGGGACTGCCCAGTTAACAACTTGACTTAAACAATCCTAAAAATATAAAGTTCCTGGTAAGGGCATGTAAATATTTATCTGTATTAATTTATTCTATAATCTACACATGCGAGAAACCGAGACAAAACATTTATAAATAGGAAATTCGTTGCTTTTCAAATTCCCATAATCCGGCGACGCCAGCTCCAGGCAATAAAAAAAATCCTGCATTTCAGGACACCCTCAAGGCATGAGCATCCATGCGCACACACACACACTTTCTCTCCCCTCTCCAGACCTGAGCGTTATCATCAATTTTGAAGAGTAGTAGAGATCCAAATTGGAAGTTCTGTGCTTGTAACTTCCTCTAATATGTCACTCTCTTTGACTCTGCCTTTTCCCTTTGCTTACTGTCATCTACTATCTTTCTGCCTTTACCAGTCCATTCTCCTGCCTTTTTTCACGAAACTTTCAAAAAGATTTCCTCCAGCCAAAGTCGGACTTGCTGGGCCTAACTATTACTTAGTTAGGCGCATAACGGCAGCATGACGCATTCTGCGCTCATAATTGACTGAAGTCTGAAACTGTCTGAGCGATCGAAGAAGAAGAAGAGTACTTCTCGAAAAGAGTAAACATGTCTGCCTCTCCAATCCTGTTTATGTTGAAGTCATAGAGGATACAGGAAAGGTGCTGCAGTTCCTGGGCCCTGCTGGTCACCATGTGCTGCAGTCTTCGCCGGGCCACCGCCTGCCGCTGCTGTGAAGACAGCTTGTCCAGGCCGCTCGTCTCAGACAGCTGAAACACCACCCCTCACAGTTCAATGATCATGACAGGTACAGACTTTAAACAAACAATAAGAATAGCATTCTTGTAGCTTCTCTTGAAATACTTCACTCACTCTCTCTCTCTCTCTCTCTAACACACACACACATCAAAGCACTCTTGAAATATGCAGATAAAACAAACCTTAAACTATAGAAAATCTCATTCTGTATTTCCATGACCAAAACACAATAACAAGTTTAGCTCCAAGTAAAAGCTGCAGTGTTTTCTGAGGTAAATTCTGAGCCTTTTGCCTTTAAATATCAAAAGCTAAAATATACCTGTCATCAAAAGATTAAAGACTGGGAAGCACTGAGCAGAAGGCCAATTCAGATTTGAATTATTTTCTTATCTTCAACACGCAGTTTGTTGTTTTACATTATAATATTAAAATTGACCAAAAGCTTTGCTAAATCGCTATCGTTTTGTGAAAGATTAACAATTCTAGGCTAACATTATGGTCTCAGAATTGTTCATGTCAAATTTTCATCCCTCAACCTTCTCTCACTTGCTTTCGATCTTCTCCTGATGCGAACAATCTCCTGAAGCAATAAGATAAAAGCCAGGCAGACACTGACCTGTTTGAGGTCTTCGGTGCTCAGCTCGTGGATGGCGGCCAGTTTCTGCTCGATCTGTCGGTGTGCCTCGAAGACGGAGGTGAACTGGGTGGCACACATCCTCAGCTGATACACCATCACTCCCAGACTGGGGGCCTGGTGCATGCTGAGGGTCACCACACTGCTCCCGTCTGTACAGAAATCATAGCTTTAATAGACAAAGATAAAGAGATAGAGATAGGCCAAGGAAGACGGAGGTGAACTGGGTGGCACACATCCTCAGCTGATACACCATCACTCCCAGACTGGGGGCCTGGTGCATGCTGAGGGTCAACACATTGCTCCCGTCTGTACAGAAATCATAGCTTTAATAGACAAAGATAAAGAGATAGAGATAGGCCAAGGAAGACGGAGGTGAACTGGGTGGCACACATCCTCAGCTGATACACCATCACTCCCAGACTGGGGGCCTGGTGCATGCTGAGGGTCACCACACTGCTCCCGTCTGTACATAAATCATAGCTTTAAAAGACAAAGAGATAGAGATAGGCCAAGGAAGACGGAGGTGAACTGGGTGGCACACATCCTCAGCTGATACACCATCACTCCCAGACTGGGGGCCTGGTGCATGCTGAGGG
>JAGGCT020000109.1:0-15000 GCA_017654935.2 Phymorhynchus buccinoides
CTTAAACAAAAAAACAAAAAAAAAAGGACGAGGAATGGAGTTTGAAAGAATTGTTGATTAAAGATATACTTAAATAAATAAAAGTTAACGGGGAGTGGTATTTCGATATTTGGATGTTTTATTATATTGGCTGTGGTGATAATGATGCCTTGCTGTTATTGACTTTGTTGGTTCTTCAAAGGTACCTTACATCTAGCAGTGAATTACTAGTACTTAGCCAGTTGCACGTCCGAAAAGTTATATGTAATTTTTCTGCCGTTTGTTTGTTTATTTTTAAACATTTTGAGGGTAAAATAATCCTTCTTTTCTGATGTGGTATATTTGTTTCAAAATACACTGTTTCTTCGTAAAGTTGCATGGAATATATTATTCATTTGTTGCCATTTCGTAAGGCCTTTTTTTTTATTTATTTTATTTATTTATTATTTACTTTTATATTATACCATAGCTTTTTTGTTCTTTTTTTTCTACCCCCAATTTCTTTCTTTCTTGTAACAAATTGCCCACACCCAAAAGACTTGTTAATTATTTTTTCGCTTTTTTCTATACCTGCACGGACGTTATAGAGCTTCTCCTTTGCTGAGATAATTAAGCAAACATATTGTCCATTCACAACAACAAACGAAAAACTAACGATCGTCTGTTATTATTTATATAACTCCTTTAATTTTAATAAAACAACCCCAGGAGACTGTCTCAACCGATAGATTCGCCTTTCATTCACACAGCTGCACCTCATATCCAACGCTTTCCTCAACTGAAAACCCGTCACAATCACTCCACTAGCGGTGAGCACACTGTCGCCATCATCACATCATCATCTCACAATCACCATCATCATAGGGTGAACTAACCTAATCAACATTCCTTCCATCAACACCTACTCTATTTCAAAGACTGACTGGTGATAAGCTAATTCAAGTGTACCGTTACTCTCTCTCTCTCTCTCTCGCTCTCTTTCACTCTCTTTGACAGCTTCAGACAGTATTTGCTTCCCCCCACGAGCACTCTCGATCATTGTTTGCAAACTCGCCCCAAACCTCACTCATCCTCCTACTCCTGCGCGGCGCGCGCTGTCGTAGGCTCAAGATTTCTTTTTTAGTCCACACGCTCATTGATGCTTTGTGCGGGGCAGTGAAGGGCGTTGCTTGTATCTGGGAGCTGGGGATCGGACGGAAGAAGACGTCGATCGAGGCGGTGGTGACGAGATTGTTTTGCATATGTTTTGTCACGCCCCTGAAATTGTGGCTCCCTCGGTTTGGGTTTCGTGTTTTTTTTGTTTTTTTTGTTTGTTTGATTATTTTGCCTGCCCCCCACCCCCCGTCCTTCCATCTTTCTTCCCACTCCCGCCCCCTTTCCCTCCCCCCCCCCTCCCTCTCTTCTGCTCAGTCAGTTGTTATATATTTCTCCTTTCTTCGCTGTTCACAAGAAGCTAAAATGGAATCCGTATAAAGACCCCAGTGACCTACTCTTTACCAGGTTTAAGGCCACAGGCCGAAAGGCCAAAGAGGGCGTAAACATTATTTTTCCTTTACAGGTGTGTTCGGAATTAGAGGTATACTCTAACGGGCTATTATGCCAGTCTATCGTTTCAACTATTACTTCCAGATAGCACAGGGGAACAGGCGCGTTCCGCGAGCTTGCTCCCCACCCCCCCCAAAAACACCCCAACCAACATTGCTGGAGAGTTCCAATCCAAGGGATTTGATATTGCTGGCTTTGGGAAAAGGGGTTTCTGTGAATTCGGGTTGCTCCACCTGGAAGAGCTCGCACGAGCGCGCCACCCAATTTTTTTTTTGTTTTTTTTTGCATGCGATTCTGTGTACTGACGAGGGGGGATGGGAGGGGGGGGGGGGGGGTTATACTTATAATCCGTTAGTTTTCTTTCACACTATGGAGTGGTAGCTCAGACACACGCACCACGCACGCGGGACGCGCCATGACCTCACACACACATACACACATCCGACACACGACGCCGCCGCGCGCGCGCGCGCGCTCCTTGACATGGTACCCTCAAAGCTCTGTAATTGCGCTCGTCCTTTTTAACCATCTTACTCATGATCTACCAAAATATCTTTTTTTCATCTACTTAATTCAATACCAGCACGAGACATTATATTGTTTTGATGAATGCTATTTTGAAAACAAAACATCAAACGGTATGTAGCTATGTTATACGAATATATGATCTAAATAACTTGCTATTTATGTCTGAAAACGGTTTAAATGTCTTTCTCCTGAAAAATCTCATCTTATGCTATTTGATGAGGAGGATCTGTTCATAGGCTCCTCCTTTAAAGTAAATAACAACCACACTAAATTATGCTACAGATATTAATTTCTGGAGTATTTTACGTCTACGCTTTTCGTGGATAACTACATTTGGAACGATGCTGTAAATCAAGCCAGAATACACTTACGTGCTAAAGTTATTAGTACAGAGTTGGGCAGACACGACAAACTTATTATTTGTATTCCGCATTAGTTAGATCTAAATAATCATATGCCCACAGAGGTCCTTTTCAATGCCCCCAAATACTTCGGGAAAAGAATCAAAGCATAACTGGAAGAATTTGAGTTTAGCCCTTGGTGTTCCTTTTCATGGATTCGATCTTAGAACTTACCATGAAGGCGGTGCTTTCCCTCTTTGAGATCATCGCAAATTTGGCGTGTGCTATATTTTAAGATGCTCTACAGTTCAAAATTCAAAGCAAACGGACTCGTATAAGTTCTGACATCCATTGTCCTAACGTGCTAACGCTTCGTCTAATAAACTACATTACTTTTCTTCTAAACTGTTGACAAATCCGGTGTATCAAAAGAAGTTGGCGGTCCTTTTCCAGTAATTACGTCCTCACTTCCAACTGATCTTTGCAAAAAGTTGATTCTAACTCACAACTGTTCTAAAAATGATTACTTCTTGCCGTATGTTAATCTCATATTCAACGATTTTTATTCCAACTCATTTCAAAAATTATTGACGGTTCCCCCCTTTACTAGGCAATAATGCAGGCTGTGGGCTTTGGTCATCCCGACCTTTAAAATCGCAACACTCTTTTTATCTTAGTACAGACTCCTCCTTTTCACAGCGGAATTAATAGCAATTATTAATGGCTGTTCAGTATGTGTATAGATTTTCCATTAACTTCTATGGTGTTCTTTTTTGCGTAATTCTAATCGTTCTCCAAGCTTTAGAATCAACGAGTAAAAAAACAGGGCTGAAATTCATTAGCTTAGAAAACTTATTCATATTCTTATATCAATAGTGTATACACAGTTGATTTTTTGGGGGGTAATACCACCCCCCTCTCTGTTTCGATTTCTGGAAATGAATGGTCTTGGGCGTACTGCTCGGGCAGGCCAAACAATCGGCCAATTCTACGGATCTGTCACATTCCTCGAGTTTGCAAGAGGTTATTCTCTTACAAAGAGCTTCTTTTAACTTTTGATAAAATCTACAAAGAATGCTATTCTTCACAAATCATAAACCCGAATCTTCCATAAAGTTAACTGCCCGTCATGAAGTATCAAAGAATTCCTTAGTAATTATGTTTATTCTTTATAGCATGTAAGCAAACATCCGACCGCCGTAAAAAGTTTGTTTCACTACTTTATAGCTTAAGCTAAATCTTTTAAAATCAATTTCACACAAAAATCTTCATGGTGTTATGGCCGTTCTATTGATTATTACCCACACACACATTCTATTTGTTGCCCTTATTTTGATCGACCCTATCAGAATTCAGAAATGAATCCAATTTATATTCAAGATTCGTATTCTCTTTTGATGATTTGTGCCAAAACTTAAGTTAAGTCCGTTCGTCGCTCGTTTCTATGAATGCTGTTTTTTAGAATGATTTTCATTTTGATTAAACAGTCATTCTGGAGTGTTTTTTGTTTTTAAACTGTCTTTAGTTCGCTATATCCCCTAATGTTACTAACACTATGCACTTCGCACACACATATACACATTCCATTCCGCACACGCGCACTCACGACACACACGGTCCATGTCTAAATATCACTTTTGTGAAAAGACGTTAATTAAATGAACACACGACACACCCACACACACACCACAACACACACCACACACAACACACACACACTTTGATTTCCTCCTCTCTCGTCTCTCTCTCTCTCTCTGCTTTCTCTCTCGCTCTCATCACTGAGATGAACATCCGTTTAGCGCCTCGCTGTATGAAACGTACACATATGGGACATTGTAATTAAGTGGTGTGAACGATCCGGAGCAATGCCCGAGCAAGCACACCATGAGTTTTGACAATGCAATGTGCCTCAAAAACATGCATAGTGGTCTGATGTTGGCGACCTTCTTTGACATTTCTGCTCGCTCTCTCCTCTCTCTCGTCTCCCTATTTCTATCCCTCTCCGCTCTCTCTCAAGTGACAGAAGGCTCTCACGTGGAAAAGCGCCTACCTACATAAAATATCGCCCTTGGCAACACGAAAGCAGTATAAAAATCCTCATAATGGGGGTGTAGCGTCCCCAAGTGTTATCCCCTTCTTGTACTGGGGTAGTATTTCATTGTAGATATTGCCCTATTTGTAGTAGTAGTTTCTCAGCATGACTTTATATGATTATATCGAGCTTTTGAACGACGTGGTGACCTAGTCGTCCTAGATATCCTTTTGTACAGTGAAGTGGACTGTGACATAAGGGGCATGTCCCACTCGTGTTTCCAGTGTCAATAATACAGAGCGATCGAAGTGTAGAGGTAGATACATGAGCACAAGTATAGGTATTATTAGGTATTGGTACTTACTATCACGAGGGCATATCTTGAAATTCGGGTTGCTCCCCCCGAGTAGCGCGTCGCAGCAGACGCGCGCCACCCATTTTTATTTTTTTTGCATGCATTTTTGTGTGACTGATGGGAAGAAAAGGACGGGGGTAAATTGGACCAATACAACTTTTCGTTGCCACTGGGTTTAACGTGTGCTAGAGTGCATGGCACACGACATCGGTTTATCGTCTCATCGAAGACTCCACATTCACCGTAATGCCGGTCAAAGTGGAGAAAAAAATTCACCTGTACCCAGGTTCGAACTCGGGTTTACTTGCAAACGAACGCGTTGACCCTGTGCACCTCTACACTGGGTGGGTGGGGTGGGGGAGTACTTGGGGTGGGTGCGGAAAGCATCAAAATGAACTAAGATAAAATAGCTACTGTTTGTTGTTGTTTTTTTAGTTTAGAAATCAGCAGAAAGGTTTCGTGCCAAATACTAAGATCCCAACGATATGTCGGGTTGCAAAGAATGAAATGTGGGCCGAAGAGAGGAATAACAAATTGAACAAAGGGGAAAAACTCTTTTCCTAATTAACCCCTTCCACCATCAACTTTGGTGGAGGGGAGTTAATTAGACAGAGTTTTCCCCCTTTGTTCAATTATATGTCAGGTTTAAGATTGTGCCCTTTCAACAGTAGCGTAATAAGAGGCAAGCCTTCAAGGCTTCATTTTGAACCGGTCATGTGGGACACAACAACAAAGATTGAGGTAGGGGGGGAGGGGAGTCAAGATTTGCCAGTACAATTTTTAAGTACAAATGAAACTATCGTTATAATGGTTTTCACTATAAAAAAATATATGTATAAAAAGTGCCCGTGCTGAGATCGAACTCCAGAACATTGGCATGGCCGACAGACATCTACCAATGAGCTATCGAGTTAACACGAGTGAGCACAAAAATGGTGACTGTCAGAGTCTTGTCAAGATGACAAACAACAAAAAATGATGATAGGAGGAATAACTGACTCTGTCGAGATCATTTGAGGAGCTTTCGAACGTAATAATAAATTTAATAAAATAATTTAGTGACATCATGGGAAAAACAGACATACTGAAATTTTGGCATAAATTGAGATTTTTATTTTAAAAACTGATTGGTTAATCGTGTCTAGTTTTTATTTGATCATTGATAGAAGTTTGGCCTTCCAATAGAATCATTTGCATAATTGGCATAGAAGATACAATTTTGCTCTTTGTTTCTAGTGATTGATTTAGCAAACATACAAATAATATATATAAATCTTTCAAAATTGTCTTTCATGGTGTGATACTGGAGAATACGTAGAAATAGACATAATAGCCTAAAGGAAAATTGATATTTTGGGGTTGTTGACTATTTGGGCTTTTGCTCAAAAACTTCTAGGGGTGGAAGGACTTATGGTAGGTTTTTCCCATCCCTCACTTATGTTCTCGTCGGCATGCAATTTGAGAGGAAATGGCAGCCCAGGACCAGGTAGGATAAATCAGGTGGGGGGGTGGTTGGGGCGAGAGAGGGAAAAAAAAAAAAAAGGGGAAAAAATTTTTTTTTTTTTTTTTTGTTGGCGAATGGGAAGGTTAGGCACAATCAGTGTAAGGCCTAACAAAGACTGAGAAAGGGGAGTTGTAGAGGTTCATGGGCCAAAGAATAGCAAAACAGACATTAGTTTCACTATTGACAAAGGAGTATACTCCTCTTCTACCTTTGTTCCATTTTATTATCTCCTCTCTTGGCGCACTATTTCATTCTCTGAGTATAGGGGAAGAACGGGGTAAAAAGCGGCATGGCGGTAAGAAATCCCCTCCCCATTATCTCATGAATAAAGAAATAATTTCAGTCAAATTTGCCCAATGAGACAATGCTAGACTTAACCTCGTCTCATGGGCAAATAGACTGAAATTTGCTTCATTTCATGATGATAATGGGGCTTCTTACCCGCCCATGCGCTTTTTACCCCGTCTTCCCCTAGTTTTCATACAGAAAAGAGATGGAAAACCAGAGTGGGTTCGGGTTTGCCGTGGTTTCCAGCCTGACGCTGGTATGTTAGTAGGGCGGGTCATAAGTCATGGAGGGGTGTCCAAGTGGTCACTTGAAGACTGATGTCTTGATAATTTTGAATTGAAAAAAAAAGGCCCTCTTATCAGGAGATCAAGACTGATACGATGCATAAACGTACGCCATATTCATATCGGTTCACTGCAATACGTTCGTATGCATGGCAATGTTGTTGAAATGAGACCTGTACAATTCTAACATTTTTCACATCAGACGAGGCGATCAGTGCAACTTCATTGTCATGGAACCCTGACCCAGGCTAGCTGGATAGTTTGTTGCTTGTCATTTGGTGAACTGGCGCAAACGTATTTCTTCTCTTTGTTTCTTCTCAAGAGTGATGTAGGGAAGCGGGTAAGAAACGCATGGCGGGTAGAACGCCCACCCCAACATTATCTCATGATGAAGCAAATTTCAGTCTCATTTTGCCCATGAGACGAGCGTAATGCTGCATTCGCCTCATGGCAACTTTGACTGAATTTTCTTCATTCATGAGATATTGGGGGTGGGCTTCCTTACCCGCCCATGCGCTTTTTTACCCCGTCTTCCCCTACTCAATTATTTTCAGTAGATTTGTTTCCATTATCGCAGAAAGTCGGGACTACCGGAGAGGGCAGTTTGCATACTTTGACCATTATTTTGGTAAATTTGCCGTGTAATAGTTTTAATGCCTTTTAATATGTTGATGATTTGTTTCTATATCAATACTCTTTGTGTGTAGGGGCAATACGGGGTATAAAGCTCATGGGCGGGTAAGAAGCCCATGTCCAGTTTGTCTCATGAAATGAAGCAAAGTTCAGTCACAATTTGCCCATGAGACGACGGTTTGTCTTTAGCATTCGTCCTCGTGTGCACATTGGGCTTAAACGTTCTTTATTTTCATGAGATATTGCATGGCCTTCTTACCGCCATGCGGCTTATAGTCCGCATTTTACCGTATGTGTATTTTCCCTTGAAATCATGTAACATGTAAATATGAGTAACTGCAGGGTGCTTTTCTTTTAGTGATGTTCTTTTTGTGATGTTATTACTTGTCATACATTTTGATGAATTGTTTTTATTTGAATACCCAGTAACGTCGTCTTCCTTTCTTGCCATTGTAAAGCGCATAGAGCATTTTCAATGAATTATTGTCGCTATATGAATAAAATAATAATAATAATTATTATTATTATTATTACACACCACAACCACACAACGCACAGACGGCGACCACACGCGCGCGCGCGCGCGCATTTAGAACAAGCAAAGGTGGAGGAAAGGGACGTAACAGGGTACAGACTAAAGAGTAGAACGTCTACTTTTATCTTCAGTTGGTTTATTCTCAAAAGGTTTGATAGTAAACGGCTCTAAAAACATCACCGGAAATGTCGTAGTTGGCATGCCATCGGCATAAACATCAGTGATTGACGGATTTACCCATTTCCACCCCCACCCCACACACATACACTATCTGTCCCCCATTGGGACAAATAGTAAACCAGCACAATCTTTTACTTTTATTTTACACTCTTTTCGAAAAGTAATAACACATTTTAGTGGTTTTTGTGGTTTCCTTTGATCAAACACAAATTGGAGGTGAAGGATTATAGTTTAAAGTTTGCATTAACACCCTGACTATTTTCTACTCTCTCTTGATTTGCACACTTATAGCTGCACTGAACTGCAAAGAAGAAGAAATTCAACAAATTCATAAAATAAGATGGATCATGGTTCTTCTTCTTCTCTTCAGGGCCCACACGGTCAGTATGTTGACCATTCTGGCACCTTTGAGGAAAAAAAAAGACTGAAAAATGTGGTCCGGTCGGTCCTGTTCTTTACTGCGGACATGCCCTGTCGCGTGCACATTTGTCGCTCGTGCAAATCTGTCGGCATTCGCTACTATGAGAGTGTGTATTTGCGACAAACACAAAGGTTCATGCTCAATGTCCGCAAAATGCCGCAAATACAGCTTCTCATAGGTAGCGAGCTAGCAGATTTGCACGAAGCGACAGATTTGCACGCTACAATGCCTGCTTAACTATATATTGAAGGGACCTGGGCTGGGAATCACTGGAGAGCAGACGGCAGAGGACCAGGCTCTCCACGCTGCACAAGATCAGCACAAGAAACTGGCTGTACACTGCCCCAAATCTGCAAGCCAAGCTGGTGCCGCTTCCATCTCGGGCAAAGGCGTGGACACCACCTGCAGTTTCAGCTCATCCAGTGCCGCACCAGATAAGCCTATCAGGTCGAACTCGTTCCTCCCAAGGACCATCAGGGAGTGGAACGAACCTGCGGCAGGACTCCATCGCAGCCTTCACTGCTGACGTGCGTGGCACGTCGGGACTGCAGGCTGACCAGTAGCTCATCAGTCTCGCCCCCCGCCCCCCCTTCCGCCGTCCTTGCTTCTCCCTTACCCACTCTATTCCCTTTTTGTTGTTGTCACACCACCACTGCCAACTGAAAGTTGAACACCACCGGGAACCCCTCTTTTTCAGGTCTTTTTTTTTTCAGAAGGTGCCAGAATGGTCAGCTCATTTGGTCAGCTCATTGACCGTTGGGCCCTCAGAGAAGAGAAGACGAGGGACAGGTGGTTCAAAGACAGAAAGAAGAAGGTAGGTTAGGTAGGACCACTAGATAGAGGACACGAACCGCGGACCGGCTTTCATCAGCCTAGGCCTCGCGGCCTATTAATCGTCCCCTCAATATCCAGTGACTTTGTTTTTGTTTTCAATTCGGTCTGAGCAAGTTTAAAAAAGAAAAAAATCAATCAAAATCACAAAAAAAGTGTCTGAAAATTTAGGAAGATTGTCTAGAAGATTTTTTTGTGTGCAAACTTACTGTTAGTGTCAGGATCATTCCAGTAAACGCTGCAGCAACTCTGTTAGTAAAGTTAAGTAACATTTTCTTTTGTTAGTATGGCAGTGGTTTAACGTTGGGGCCCGATTAGCAGGACCTGGCTGGCTGGGTCCAAGTTTTCTATTTTTTGTTTTTTTCTCATGTCCACTTCCTCCCAAATATTTACAGCGACATAATAGTCAGTAGTGACTGGTTGCTATAGGGAAAAGAAGAATAAAAAATTTGGCATCAGATTTTCTAGTGCTACTGTTAGTGATTTGTGGGGCTGAAAAGAAAGTATCAACATGAACATCATCAATGTTGTTGAACATTTTGTAGGTTTGAATTAGACTTCCTCGCAACCTTCTACTTTTTAGAGAATGTAAATTAAGATATTTTAACCTCTCTGGATAGGTCATGTTTTTACACTCTTTTAACAATTTAGTTGCACGCCTTTGAACCTCAATTTGACTTGACTGTCGTTTTAGGAAAGGACACCATATAACATTTTGCATATTCCAGATGTGGTCTAACAAAATGATTTATATAATTTTAAAAATATGTCTTTATTAATAAATGAAAAACTTCACTTTATCATTCCCAACATTTGATTAGCCTTATCACTCTCTGGATATGTACATCAAAAGATAAGTTTTTGTCAAAATAAACCCCCAAATCTTTTTCCTCTGTAATAGCAGCTATTGGCTGGACAACATCATTTAGTCTCATTTCATAGTCACATTCACTGATTCAGGATTGTTCTTACCCACATGCAAAGCACCACATTTACTAGATTTAGATTCATTAACACTCTGTAACCCCGATTAAATGATGACAACTACTCCCTGTAACCACCAAATTAAATGTTGTTAAACTGGGCCCGAAATGGGGTACTTCGCTTAAAAATATATTAAAAAATAACTACTGGATGGATTGACTTCATATGTTCAGGTTTTGTTTATAAATGAAGAATGTTTAACTTGCAATTTTTTTTTTGTTATGTGATATTTTTTGATTTTTTTGATATTGCAGTTTTAACTCCAAAATACATAACAAGGTGGGTGTACGGGGGCGGTTTTAGACGGTTTGGTATGAGAAAGTAATGGATGTCATGGGCGGATTCAGGCTATAAGGGGCTTAAAACGTTAAAATACAAATTCCACTTATCGGACCTATCTTGCAATTTAACAATGTCATTTTGTATCAATGTGTATCATCTCATTCCCAGTACATTCTCACTGAGCATTCAGAAGTGACTCTGTGTCGCACTCACAGCATTGTGTGAAAGATTCAAGCCTTTGTTTGTGTGAGTAAACTGAGTTGCATGTGTGTATACGCCCATGGATATCTATTATTATCTAACATTAATTTTGTGTGCACAGTGGCTAGAGACAGTAGACGTGTGGCATTCTTGCAACACTCAGACCATGTTCAGGGATAGTAACTGAATGAGACTCAGTGAGAGTGCATTGGGAATGAGATGAGTATGATGCACGCTCAGTTTGACTTGACTTTGACTTCAAATTTTTCGTCAACAAATTCATTTTCTTATTTCGTATATTTAGCGCATCTTGGTAAGGAATAGGGTTAGGGATAGGGTCAGGAACATGTCAGAGTTAATGATAGTAGTTTTTGAAGACATTTGCGCACAATTTATGCGTCCCGTGATTGAGCGCCGTACCCATAGCCTGGAGAATGTGAGATACGGGCCCATACCCCGAGCCTCTGCCTTGTGTGTATATGTGTTAAAAACTAGATATACGAGTATATATATATGAATTTTATTTTTATGCACAGTGGCTACAGTTGCGGGGTTGTTGCTGCAGTTGCAACACTAAGACCATGGTTAGGGATATTAACTCTTCCTAGTCGAATTTTTCGTAAAATCTAAAATTATTTTTATTATTTTTTAAATTTCGCATAAAGTTTTGTTAAGCTAAGGAATAGGGTTAGGGATAGAGTTTAGGAACATGTTAGAGTCTAATGTTAGTAATTTTTCTCCAGACACTTGCCAGGGCTCCCAATCGTCCCGCAAAAAAAAGGGTCCCAGGGACTCTTTCACTTACAACATAGAGGATCCTAGAGGCGGGATAGAGGATACTCCCAGTGGCATTGCGAATGCTAAAAATAAATTTTTTCTAGTGCATCCCTGGGACCCCCTGCACATTTCTTTTAGAGGGTCCCTTAGAATTTTAGGTACTTTCATAGACCCCCAAATGGGGGTCCCTGGGAGCCTTGCTTGCGCACAATTGTTGCATCCCGTGATTGAGCCCCGTAACCGTAGCCTGGAGAAAGTGGGTTTATGGACGGTCTGTAACCCTAGCCTCTGCCAATTTTATAATAAATCATTTTCACTTTCACTGTTTCAGGGACACGTTAGGAAGGCAGTTGCCTGGAGTTGGTTCATGACACCGGCTGAGAAGCAGCAAGCCAAGAAAACATGTCGGGCAATCTCTCCGTTGTTGCTTTTGAGGGTGAACTCAATGCCATTGTGAAGGAGGTATGTATAATTGTGTGTGTGCGTGTGTGCGCGCGCTATTTGTGTGTGTCCGTGTTCGTGCGTTTGGATACATGTATGCAAAAATGCTCAGGTTGTCATTTTTGTATTAATCATTTCTTAGTTTGAAATTCATTTGATTAGGCTGGGGTCACAGTAGACGCATACGTTCCGTACGGAAACCCCAAATAAGTGGAAGAAAGAAGGATAAAAGTTTACACATATAGGGGAAATTCGGACACGTGCGCAAATCTTTTCCCTTCTTTGTTTCACTGACTTATTTACAGGATTGCGCACGGGTTTCCACATGGAATATCCGCTTATGTGTGCACACGGCCTTAATGTATGCCTATTGTTGATATGATATGCTTAACAGGATATTCGTCTTGTTCTTCAACAATTTAATTCAAGAAAGAATTCAGAAGCTTGTACACACACTCACTGTATCAGTGTATGCATGCATGCATGCAAAGACATGCCCATGTGTATATACTTTTACACACACACACACACACAACACACACACATACACATGCACACCACATGTAGATGCACACACATGCAAACGCAGTCAGAAACACCCAAGCATGCATGCGCTCTCACACACATGTATACATATGTGGTTGCTCCTTATAGAAACAAGCACGGATTCGCAATCGTTTGTGGCACGCCCAGCGTGTCTATTTTTACCACTCCAATCATTACATACACTGAGTCGCCTCCCCTGGCTTTTCAATAATTTTAATCTGTAAACAGAATGTTATCTCTGCACCATTTCGTAAACTTTTTATATCTTTTGGAAAACATTTAAAACTAATTTATCCTACTTATGCTCATCGAAAGAAGCACCGCATACTCGTCGTGTCTGTTGCAGTGTCTGTATTACATATATGATATGTTTATTATTTTGTACGCTTTAAAATGAAGATTCATGTGCTCTGTTCAGTATATAATTCTTTCCATACCTAAGGACTATAGATATACAGATATGACAACTGAAATGTTACTTTATGCCCAAGTATTTTTTTCTCTTTTACATATGTGCGACAATTTTTGGACCGACTGACAGACAGACAGACAGACCGACAGACCGACCGACCGACAAAGTGAGTTATAGGTTTGTGGCTTGTGCCACTAACAAAAATGCGGTATATTATTGTATGGTTGGTGAAGCCATTTCTGCCAACATTTTCCAGTTGCTTTGTTTTGTCTTCTGTGAATAATTACAAAAAAATTACTTTGTGTTTTTGTTTGTATGAATACGATGTTTGGCATGTCACCAGTATAGAGACTCATCTTTTTTTCTCCTTTAAAAAAAAACCCACACCAGTATCTGGACTTTGGTGGTTTCGATGGCACGTTGGCGGAGTTTGAGCGTGAGTGCCTAGCAAAGAAGAAGCCAATCAGCAGCCTGGAGAAACGGGCGCACGGAGATGAGAAACGAGCCTTGGCGCAGGTAAATACGCTCACTCTTTTCTTTTCTTTTCTTTTCTTTTGCTGTCTCTCCATCTTCTGGGCCGTACTGTGACATTGCGCTCGAATGCCGCTCATTCTGAGTTCCCAACCTGGGTGCATAGGGGATTTTCCCCTCTCACTCTGCCTGCACTAGGCCTTACGGTCTGAATGTGGAGTCTTTCGGATGAGACGATAAACCGAGGTCCCGTGTGCCCATGCACTTAGCACACGTTAAACCCAGTGGCAACGAAAAAAGTTGTCATTTGGTCAAAATTTACACACCCCCCCCCCTCTTCCTTCCTCATCAGTCACACAAAAAAAATCGCATGCAAAAAAAAAAAAAAAACATGCGGCCTCTGGCTGCGACACGCTCTCCGAATACAGTGGAAGCACTCCCGAATTTCACATCCGAATCATCCCGAATCACCCTGGTTTGTTCAGGTCGCAGAATCTGAAACCAGCAGTCCAAAGGGATCAAATCTATGTTAGAAATAGAATGTGAAAACATACTAAGGTAGAGAACTCTCTTATAATTAACTCCCCTGCACCAACATTGCTTTCGACAACCTCGCCTCGTCCAGCATGTAAGCAAGAGTCAGAGGGAGAAACGTCCCCAATGACCCTTTGACTTGCTCATGCTGGGTGAGTCAAGGTTGTCGAAAGCAGTTTTGGTGGAAGGGAGTTAATCAAAAGAGAGTTGTCTACCTTAGTGTACTTTCACTGTCTTCTCTCCTGAGTCCTTGCCTCACTATTTTCAATCTTAAGTTGGAATGACTGTCCCCTTTTGTGAAGTTAAGACTAGAGTGCGAGTGACGAGAACAAGTTGTATTGTTTTGTTTTGATAATGTGTGTGTGTGTGTGTGTGTGTGTGTGTGTGTGTGTGTGTGTGTGTACAATGCATGTGTGTGTTTGCGTATTTAAGAGAGAGAGAGAGAGAGAGATTGTCCCCATATGTGCCTTCCCAGGTCGAGAGGACGTTAGAGAGAGAAAGAGTGTAAGCAGCAAGCTTAGTGCGAGTGACGAGAACAAGTTGTTGTATCGTTTTGTTTTGATAATGTGTGTGTGTTAGTGTATGTGTATGTGTGTGTGTGTACACTGCATGTGTGTGTTTGTGTATTTAAGAGAGAGAGAGAGAGACTAAGCGAGCAAGCTTAGTGCGAGTGACGAGAACAAGTTGTATTGTTTTGTTTTTCCACAAGGGCAAAGGGGACATGCTCTTCAAACTGTAGAGGGAGTACCTGCATTGATTGGTTTATTGATTGATTGATTAGTTGGTTGGTTGGTTGGTTGATTGATCGATCGATCTGCTATTCAGAGTCAGATGATGGAGTTTTTCCACGAGGGCAAGGGGGGCATGTTCTTCAAACTGTGGAGGGAGTACCTTTA
>JAGGCT020000109.1:17500-22779 GCA_017654935.2 Phymorhynchus buccinoides
CGTATTTTACGGGCGATAAGGCGATACTTTTCCCCAGACTGAGACCCCTGCGTATTATAATGTGACCAATAAAATAGTAAGAAAACATAATAGCAAAATCTGAATTTTGTGTAAAATTTAGGGGGTGCTCCTTATTGTCCATAAAATGCCGTAATCATTTGAGTATATTGCCCCGTGGGGATACTGGGAGGGGTGGCGAAGCGATTGGCAGTTTTGTCTCATTTACGTGTTTACTACCCGTGTTGATTGTTTAAGACGCGCTCATGACTACAGTACCTGGTTGGGCAATGCAAGGCAGGTCCTTGATTGTCACTCATAAGTCAAGTGTTTTGTTTAAGAGGCGCTCATGACTACGGTGCCTGGTTGGGCAATGCAAGGCTGGCCCTTGTCGCTCACAAGTCAAGTGTTTTGTTTAAGACGCGCTCATGACTACGGTACCTGGTTGGGCAATGCAAGGCAGGTCCTTGATTGTCACTCATAAGTCAAGTGTTTTGTTTAAGAGGCGCTCATGACTACGGTGCCTGGTTGGGCAATGCAAGGCTGGTTCTTGATTGTCGCTCACAAGTCAAGTGTTTTGTGTAAGACGCGATCATGACTACGGTGCCTGGTTGGGCAATGCAAGGCTGGTCCTTGTCACTCACAAGTCAAGTGATTTGTTTAAGACGCGATCATGACTACGGTGCCTGGTTGGGCAATGCAAGACTGGTTCTTGTCACTCACAAGTCAAGTGTTTTGTTTAAGACGCGATCATGACTACGGTGCCTGGTTGTGCAATGCAAGGCTGATCCTTGATTGTCACTCACAAGTCAAGTGTTTTGTTTTAAGAGGTGCTCATGACTACGGCGACTGGTTGGGCAATGCAAGGCTGGTCCTTGATTGTCACTCACAAGTCAAGTGTTTTGTTTAAGAGTATGAAGATAAAATTGCTTTGCTGATGGGTCCAGTAACATTAATTTGGTATTTGGAATATTCAAGTCACAAACTTCATCTGTGAAATTTGGGCTGCTCTCCCCTGGAGAGAGCTTCGCCGCAAGCGCAGCGCCTACCCAATAATTAAGAGGAAAAATGTTTTTCATTTGTCAGCATCTCCGTAATTGTGGCTAAAGATGTGTTGGAGTGGGTTTTTTTTGGCTAATCAGTATGGCTTAAGTATGCCTTGGCTTAAGGCTGTGTCAAACCAACTGACATAGGCTGGAACACCAAGGCTGCATCAAAACGTTGTTATGCTTTGCATAGTTATGCAGGGATTGTCTTTAGCCATGACAAGCTCCATAGCATAACATCATCAGTCTCCCAAAATCCTCCGAAGTCGGAGTGTGGCTGCCCACGTGGCGGGTAATCAAAAACGGTCACACGCGTAATGTTCTCATCCCTAGCTGGTGCATTTGTACCATAGTGTTCAAGTGCTTCGGCTTGTTGGGATGATGATCTCTGGAGTAAATTTTTTTTTAGCCAGGGTATGACAACAACAACAAGTATGGCTGCATTCTTTTGCGCTTTTTTTAATGTTTGATTGACAATATTACTTTCTGATTATTGCTGTTAAGTGTGCCCGTGTCTCAAGGTCGTTCGCCTTTGAGGTCAGAGTGATCAAAACCTCTGCTTGTTTTTTGCTTCGTTTGTGTGAGGAAAGAGGGGGGTGTTTGTGGTGAAAGTTTGTGAAAATGGTCGTGATGTGGGACACTTTCGTGTGGTGGGCAATTTATGCCCAATGTTATCTCCGTTGGCTCGTGCTGTGCGCTGCCATTTCTTCACAGTTGACTGGTTTGAACTCTGTGTGTCCGCCATTGAACTCACAGTATCTCCCTTCTTCTCTCTGTACCTATCAAAGCTCTCACACTCTCCGCTCTTCTTCACAGAAACTCCTGAAAACCCCCAAGCGATCCCTGAAATATGTTGGTGAGAGAGCCTTCAGTTTCAGAGCACCTGCCATCTGGAACTCCCTCCCTGTAGACCTCCGTAATCACCCTACTCCTACCTGCTCTTCTTTCAAATCTCAACTCAAGACATGCCTCTTCCAAAAAAACCCTATTCTCTTCTGTAGATGTCTTGCTTAAACTGTCAGTATTACCCTCCACCCCACCACAACCATGGTTTGTAGTGTGTGTGTGTGTTTGTTGTTTATTGTTTATTGTTTATTGATTTATTTATTCTGATTTTGGTGCTTTATAAATAGTGTACTGCTGGGTGAACGAACGAGTGAGTATGTGAAAGATGGTTGAACGCGCATTGAGTCGCGTAGCAAGAAATCCGCTCTATAAATATTATTATGATTATTTTCTCCGTTAGAAAAACTCTGATCATAGCAGTGTTTTGAGATGTTTCAATGTTGCTGTTATGATTAATCGTGCAGTTTCCTTTTTCAGGAATCCTGGTCCCGAGACCTTGGAACGCGAGTGGAGAAATTCCTGACTCTGTCGCTGAAGTCCACGACTCAGCCCAGACTGTTTGACCTTTATGTATCCTTTCCTGCGACGCACACCGATGCATGTGCATGCACACTCGCACGCACACATATCCACACGTTATTCTAACACAGACTATTTCGCACACTCACATATTATGTGCATATATACATGAGCGTGTACAGACACTCATGCATGCACTAACTCACACATGCGCATGCACGCACACAGACACATGCGCACACACACACACACACTGAGAAACATGTACCCATATTTTTGGGGACTATAAGACAAATTTTTTTTTTCCAAAGTAAGATTCTCCTGCGCCTTATAATATGACTACCGTATTTTTTCGGGACTATAAGGTGATATTTTTGTTCTCCAATTTCGACATATGTGCCTAATAAACGAGGGCGCCCTATTAGTGAACAAAATCGTGAGAAGAGAGGCAACGATTGCCGTACTCGGTACAGTCTACTGTGAGTCACAACATCGAAAGTGGTAACGAGTCGCCGATACGACGAATACTCACGTTAAAATGCTTATAAATTCCTGTCATTTTTATCGTCCGAGATACCGTCCAACAGATGCCATAACCTTTCATTGGATGTAAAAAGCATTGTTGTAGAGCTTAAAATGCCATAATTCTACCAGTTTCCGCGAAGAATTGGCCAAACACAACAACCGGAAGTCGCAAAAATGGAAGTTTCGATTATTTGAGAAGGGAGCCAACTCTCGTTTATGACAATAAAATGGCGGTCGGTAATCGTTTACAGGACGTGTACGGGCTTCAAACTTTGACTTTCTGTTGCGAGGTGTGTATCGCCTTATAAACGAGGGCGCCTTTTACTTCGATTTTTTCAGATTTTTCTTGAAAATTGCCTTATTCGCCTTATACACAGCAGCGCCTAATGATCCGAACGTACGGTACTAATAAAATAGTAAGAAGATATATAACAAAATCTGAATTGTGTGTGAAATTTTTGGGGGGTGCCTTACTAATAATGTGTATGCCTTAGAGTCGAAAATATGGTATGTATTACAGGGGGGCGAAAAACATATGGTATGCATAAAACGACAACACACCACACACACACACACACACACACACACACACACCACACACACACACACACACTTGCATGCAAGCACATAACAGACCCCTCCTTCCCTCTATTCTCTCTCTCTCTAGAGATGGCGAAAATATGAATATTTTGTTTTGCATTTTCTGTTTGTTTGTAATGGTTGTGTGTATGTTGTATGCATGCGCATGAAAGCTTGTATCCATGTGCTGGAAAGAGAGAGACAAATAGGGAGAGAGAGGTAAATATAAAGATAGAAATGCCTTAAGGTAGTAAGAGTTTGTATGGTAGTAGTAGTAGTACTGTGTAGTAGGAGGGACAAAACTAACCATGAAGCTTTTCATGCAGTCCCATCGTTATAACAATGTCAGACTTTTTTTTAGGACAAGGTTTATAGGGTTGATTTTTTTTTATACATGTAACTAGTTATTGGACAAAGCTTCTAAGATATCTATAAACATTTTTTACATTGATCTGGACGTATTTTGTGAGAAAATTTCAGTGTTAGAAGCCATGCCTGTAGGTTGGAATTATCGTAGGTATTTTAAAGAATCGAGAATCGTTTTTCTTTAACGAATCTTCAGAGAGGATCTAGAGGTGAATTACAAGGTAAGTCTTTGTTTTATGCAAAGCCTCTGTGTGTGTGTGTGTGTGTGTGTGTGTGTGCGCGCGCTTGCCTTGTGTGTGTGTGTGTGTTTGTCAGACCTATATTGGTTTTTTTTAAACTAAGTCGTTCTGAAACA
This sequence comes from Phymorhynchus buccinoides, assembly GCA_017654935.2. Classification (NCBI taxonomy): domain Eukaryota; kingdom Metazoa; phylum Mollusca; class Gastropoda; order Neogastropoda; family Raphitomidae; genus Phymorhynchus; species Phymorhynchus buccinoides. Next base: position 21,734 of record JAGGCT020000109.1, read on the forward strand.
TATTTATTCCATTTTTCTTCCAGCCTCCCCCATTTTTTCCCTTTCGTTTACCTGGTAAATATATGCTTGGTTCTGAAAAGAAAAAAGATGTATTGATGTTTCGGCATTAATGTTTACATGCAGATGTGCTCTTTATGGTGCTTAAATTTCCCGTTTGATGCTCTGGGCTTCAGACCCTCATTAGAATACAGCAAATTTTCACTTGGCACACAAATTAAAGCGCTTTCGCCGCCAGCCATTTTTCAGCAAAAAATGTCCATTAAGCTTCCCTGGGTAGAGAAAAGCCTGTCTGTAATATTTGGGGATTTCTCTGGAACATATTATAAAGTAGGCCTATCTTACTCCCCAAATTAAGAGATAGGGTCTTTGGATAACAGGCCCTAGTTTGATGCCTTAGTGACGTGTGTGTTAAATCATTGTGATGCCAAAATGCGACATTGGCGGTGAAAAGGTTAAAGTCTATCGCTGTTGGGATGATCCCTGGAGTGTTTTTAGCCAGGGTACGTCAAACAGCAACGACTTAGTGTTTTATGGTGTTTAGGCGATGATGCCGCGCAGTCTATCTACAGCCGCAGATGTGTGGAGCAGAAAGGAAAAACCCTCACCTACATTAGCCGAAACAACAAAGTCCAGGTAAACGGAAGTGAAGTCGGGCACAGAGGGGTAAACCCCTTTCGCCGTCAATGTCGCATTTGCACCACAATGTTAACCCTTTCACGCCAGCCATTTTCAGCCAAAGCTTTGCATTAGCTTTACAGGTTGAAGACACAGATTTTGTCTGCAATATTGGGGATTCCTTTGCGACATGCATACAATAGGGCCTTGTCTTGCCTCCAAAATTAGAACATAAGGTCATTGGATACCAGACCTCATATGAGGCCTTTTAATGACATGGGTGTTAAATCATTGTAGGTGCCAAGAGGCAGAACTGTGGTCCCCCCCCCCGATGAAAGGGTTAAACCCAGTCATTTAAAAGTCATCTAAATCAAGGGCTGTTATCCAAAGACCCTAATTTCATATTTTGGGAGGTAAGGATAGGCTTAAAG
>JAGGCT020001099.1:0-25000 GCA_017654935.2 Phymorhynchus buccinoides
AAACTTGTCTTCATTGTGAGTTGTGAAAAGAAAGGAAAAAAATAGGAAAAAGAGACCGTACTAGAGTTCAGCTTCGCCTGCCTAAAGATGCCGTTCGTTCAAGAAAACACGGATGTGTCTGCCATTGACGCTAAGGTTAAAAACAAATGGCGGTGGGACTGACTGGAGCATCGCGAATGGTGCAAGAAAGTTGACCGACCTGGTGTGTTCAGTACAGAATGAATTCCTTTTTTAACAACAAAATAATAAAAACTGGAAAAAACAGCTATTGCCTACCTCCACACGATTGCCTGGAATTTGTTTCGAGTAATGACGGCCCTGTGAAAGTGAAAATATGGAACTGTAGTTGTGAAAGTCATGGGTCGTAATGCAAAGTCGTAAGCGAAAACAGCGCAATGCAACAGGATCTAACAGTGGTGGTTCCAGTTCATCGAACACTTCAGTGACAAAGAGTGTTGAAGTTACTGGTGCAAAGAGTACTCCAAAGAAACAAAAAATAACTACTGGCACTCCAGCATTGTGCAAAGAGGCGCTATCTCGATTTGTTTACCAGTCGAGGGACAACATGATGGAAGACAGGGGAGACGAGCACCGGGTTTCAGCTTCTAGTGAGCCTCACGCTGTTTTCTACCCTGATCCATCGCAGAAAGAAGTGGGCCTAGGCCAATAACAGTCTGAGGGGGCTACAAACGAACAGTTAACGTTTACCAGACTTCCTGGGTCGCCCATGGCCCAGAGACACAAAAACTGTTATATCTCAAAAACTATTTAAGCAATCGTCATGAAATGTCATGACTTTATCAAAAATGTTAATGGCTTTACGTGTCTTAAATTTCATTAATGTGTATAAAATACAAATGACGTAATATGATGCGTCATTTTAACATGCTTGTCCTGGGTCTCCTACGACCCATACTTTAGAGAGCAGAAATGTGCCACTGCAGTGCATTGAGTGTGGGTCGTGGGGGACCCGCACCATCTGGATAGGGATAAACACATGGTGACTCTTTGACGAGTATGGGTCCTGGGGGACCCGCATGATCTGGACAGGGATAAACACTGTTAAAATGCATGTCCCCGAGTATGGGTCGTGGAAGACCTGCACGATCGTGTCTATGGAAAAGAGAGAGAGCAACTGTCGCTAAAAATTGCTAGCGCGACAGTTGCTAGCTAGCTGACAAGAAAATTGCTAGCTAACACACACACACACACACACACACACACACACACACACACACACATGCACGCACGCACACACGCACACATACACACACACATACACACATGAAAAACATTTTGAAAGTTTATTTGACCGAGCATCAAGCTTTACAAATTAAAAATCAGCAGACCAATACATCATGTACGAATTTCATTCTGTATCTCTTCCAAAGTTATAACTCTCTCTCTCTCTCTCTCTCTCTCTCTCTCTCTCTCTCTCTCTCTCTCTCTCTCTCTCTCTCTCTCTCTCTTCTCTCTCTCTTTTCCTTTTACGGTTTTCCTTTTTCGGATTTGTGCCACACAACAGCAGTATTCTCCATGTTGTAGTTGGCAGTGTCACAAAAGAGAAGTACGCTGTCAACTGAAAAGGGGTATAAAAGTTGCAAGTGATTACTGTTTACAAGATCACAAGTGAAAACAGATTACAAAACGCTGAACGCATGACTAAAGCGTGCATGTGCAAAAGAAAACTATAATTACGGTTAAGTGATAACAGTTTACAATGTCAATGGCATCTCAGGAAAAAGAAAAATATTTTAAAAAAAGTAACTTACTTTATTTTTCTCTCAACATAACATCAGCTAGCAACTGTTGCTAGCAATTTTTCAGCTAGCAACAGTCACGCTAGCAATTGTCCGGCTAGTAATTATTCAGCTAGCAATAGTCATAACTAGCAACTGTCCTGCTAGCAATCATCCGCTAGCAATTGTCAGCTAGCAATTATCCGCTAGCAACTGTCGTGGATCCAAAGAAACAATATGCACGGCTGCCTTATAATTTGGATAACATTGATAGTATTTCAAATGAGGATCTAACTTTTCAAATTGATGATCAACTTTTGTGGGAAACTTTATTGTTAGAAATTAGGGGTAAAACCATTTCTTATGCCACTTACAAGAAAAAGAAAGAATCCAAGTTAGAGCTTGACCTTGAAAAAAGAATCAGTAATCTTGAACAGAATTTGCAAGTGGGTGATATTCCAGTTTTGGAAGATCTAACAATCCAGTTACAGGAAATTAGAGATCACAGGGTTCAAGGAATGGCAATGCGCTCAAAGGTTCGCTGGATTAATCAGGGTGAAAAGGTTAATAAATATTTTTGCAACCTTGAAAACCGTAATTATTTAGAAAAATCCATTCCTGTTTTAGAAAAAGAAAATGGAACAGTAATTTCAAATCAGAAGAGCATTCTTAGTGAAACAAGACAGTTTTATGAAGATTTGTACCGTGTTAGAGAGGTAAATAATATTAACATAACTAATGAAATCCCTGATGCCCCAGTTTTAACGGACGAGGAGAGTGAATCAATTGAGGGTTTAATAACATATCGTCGCTGTCTGACGCTAACCGTGTATCTTCAAAATTTGACAAATTTTTAAAAAAACTGAAACTCCTTCCAGTGACCTCACGCAGGTCTTCTATAAATATCTTGTGTCTGCGACCAAGGAAAATGCTCAAATTTGTCACATGATACCGAGGAAATAATCGTGTATGTAACGGTACAGCAGGACTTAGATATTTCACAACAAAATGCTGTTAAGTGACACCTTTTCACTCTTTCTAGTTTGGTTTAAGTCCATCCACTATCGTTTAGATAATCAGTGCCTTTGTAATATTCAAAATTTTGAAATAGGTTATGTGAATCTGATTTATCTCAATAAATATATAGCCTACATAGGCGTCTTCAACGTTTAGAACCAGAAGCAGAACAAACAAAAAGCAACAACAACAGAATGTATTCCTGTTCTTACAGAACTGGGAGTATGAAAAGGCTCCCTTCTTAGGTATATTCTTCCTTCTCCAATAATGGTGATACTGGGTAAAATGTTAATGTTATCCACTGTTGAGGCAAACAATGGGAAGTTTCTGTAAATAACCATTGATAAAGGACATCAATTCATCCACAAAGAAAACTGGCAACGTTGTACATTAGACAACACCGTGAACACTGTCTTATTCCCTACTGTGTAGACTACAGACGAAACACCAAGGATTTGGGGAACAAAGAGTCTGATTCAAGAACGGTTTAACTTGATGAAAAGTAACTTCCCCAAGACCGTCAACAGTTGTTGAATTGATTATGCATTTATCTGTTTTCAGAGACTGAGACACCCTGCCAGCAGTTGTGTATCCACTGCCGACAGCCAACTCATCAATGAGTTAATTCCTGTCTAGCCCAGGCACGTGACTCTGGAAACCATGGGGAACTGGTTATTTTCCGATAAGACAGAGCTGACCTTCACAAGAGAGGTGTCGGTGAACTCGTCAAATGGAATGAATATCTATAAAGAAAACACTTCCACTAAACTCACAGCCAAACCACACACATCTGAAAAACTGATGTTAGAACATGCGCGGAGCAACGTTGATTCAATGAGAGAAGGGATGAAGGGGGTGGTTGAAGTAGCGGACAAACATAGAGTTACCGATACCCCGCGTGAGCAAGTCATGGATGACAATCAGTGAAACAAAATGAAAGGAAACAAGCTTATATGACATTTGAACAAAACTTGTCTATAAGAGGATTGTACCATTGTTTGCAGACGTCCTAAAATGAGCGCTTCGATAGGAAGATTCGTTTCAGACAATGACATAGATCAAATGGTCACTACCAGAACGACCACAATTACTGGCCTGGACGGTTCAGAGATAGTGATTCACAAGGACACGACTATTGTGAAAGACCAAATAATTGAGAACAACAGGTCCATTGCCTGTCAAAACAAAGTCACTGGAGAATCAACTGTTGAGGAACAATTATGGAAAGCAGATTCCCACATACCGAAGACAAAGGCGATGGTTACCACTGAAGGCAAATCACAATCAGAAGACAACAAAAAGAAAAACTGGTTTACCAAACTGTTTTGTCAGGGAAAGGAAAACAAAGAAATTGAAAGTCAAGAAAACGAAGGCACACCAGTATAGATTCTGATGTATTTGGTTATTTGAATGGACCGAAAAGGAGTCAGCATAATTAAAGGTTTGCTGTTGTCATCGGAAAATAATACGAAGTGTAGCTGTTCTACTACCTTTCATACAAGAACTCTCTCACACCATTTCTTGTGAATACAACATGCTTGACGCGTGAACAATGCAAATATATTTCAAAATAATGTGCTATATTTGGACTCTTTTGAAACGGGGACTCCTGTCAATTGTGGGCACGATCTCCAGCTGCCTGGCCTTTGGAGAGGAGCCTGTCCTGGAAGATTACCACACAGAACGCACGGTTACTGTCCGCACGGCGGATGGCGGTCAGGTTGTGGTTCATAAGAGAGAAGTGGTGTTGAACGACCGTCTGGTCAAGGCCGTCCATTCTGTCAGCCAGCACCCCCCTCCAAATAGTGCAGGGGGAGGCAACGTCCGTGTGTGGAGCCGACATTACGGCACCATGGATGACACCACTGTGACACCAACTAACCATTAATATACGATACTGACAAAAATATTTATGCAACCTCTACCCTTCAGAAAATGGGGCATTGACAAGAAACATTGACCAACCGTGAGCAGAAAATGACACACAAGGAAGAAACATTATTAATTTAAGAGCAAATGATGATGCAGTAAGAAGAATAAAGCAGCCACAATTTAACGTGCCTCAAAGAGACACTACATAAAAGCACCAACCACATGTGAACTGAGAACGAGACATTGGGAAGAAAACCTTAACCACATGTTTCCTAGCAATAAGACTGGGTAAAGACAAATACCACAATTAAATAGACATTGAAATAAATCACTGGCCAGTTGTGTGCAAAGAATAAGACAAGTAAAAAAAACCTGTAAGCTTCCTGTATGCAGAATAAAGAAATATACTAAGAAAAAACACTAGCCAGTTGTGTGCATAGTATGAAACATAGAGAAGAAACAGTGGGCCTGTAGGTATGCTGTTCAGTGTAATAAGTAAACTTTCGCAAGACACGTAAATCACGTAGGATGCAACCCTGAAAGATAAGAAAAAGAATAATGGCTTTATCGAACAAAGTTAGGATTGCTAAACATGATAAGGATTGATTCATTTAAGGAATATCTTTTGTCCCCAAACAAAATTCTGCGACCCTAACGCAATAAAAGAGAATAATAATCTGCCATCGTGTGCGCAGAAACGTATTTGCTGAACAAAACTCTGAGCCTGTGACAAGATATATAAATCATATTAACGCAGAGTATATCTTTTATTAAACAAAATTGTGTGTTTCATGGTAGAAAAGCTTAGTTACTATACATATAATCAGAGCTATAAACAGGTAATAACCCTATAAAGAAGTAAACCCACGATGGTTCCTGAAGTTCAAGTTACCAAGAATTAAAAAAAGAGTTACTCAAATGCTTTGTATGATGGTAGGAGATTATGTTATGCCTTGGACATAAAATATCATAGATTTTGGAGAGTAGGAAGTAGCTGTTAACATACTATAATTGATTTTTGATCATGCTACACTTTAATCCTTAACAGTTAAAAGCGTGTTAAAGCTGATTGTTTCAATGACTAACAGCTAAACAGATTATAATTGTGTGTGGTGTAAACAATACAATAGACCGGCCTAAAGAGTGGTGAATAAGGGTAACATTTATTATCCTTAGTATTACTGAAGCATACATGTATTTATGCACAAGTACAAAAGCCGAAAACTTGTTCTAGTGATTAAGATTTCGATCACACAAACATGAAGCGCAACGAGCGTCAGTACCACAGCCGAGTGCAAGTGGTTAAAGTCCACTCTGCAGGAATCACGCCTCTCGTTGATGTGAAGACTGGCCTAACCGTCACCAATGTTTGCAAAGACCGGTTCGACGCCATCGTCAACACGGACAAAGTAGAAACGATGAAACAGATGGAAATTGCCTGTTCTGGACTCCGTGCTTTGAAGCAGCTGCCAAACGCACGTGCAAGTAATTATTAGTTCAGTGATTGACTGGAACTAATAGAGAAACCCGAATGTTGATTTTAATACGTGGAATTCATTGCTTGTACCAATGAAAAGAAGGCTAGTGTAGCAACATCGTGTTTCTCTCGTTATCTTATCAATTTTAAAGATGGACGTATACCTATATAAGATGCCTATATTGCATGGATATTGGATATTGGATTTAAAGGAAAGGAGAAGAGGACTAGAGGTACAGAGGACAATTGTAAAGACGAGGAAAGAGAGATGAAAAAATATGTGAAGCTGTGGTGAGATAGAAAAGGAAATAAAGGAAATGCAATAGAAAATAAGGAGAAACTGAAGAATAACATTAGTACGAGTATGGATGCGTATTTGTAGGAGGAGTTTAACCGCAGACATGTATGTGTCTTGAAGACAAATAAATACATTTTTGTACTTATGAAAACTTAAAAAGGCGTCCTCTTGAAATAAAAACAAGTAACGGGGAAGTCTGGGCCTACTTTCTCTGTTTTAGTTTAAGAGCCCCAAACTTGTTTCAAATAGGTTCTGAAGTGGCCTTCTTACTTTAATAGATTAATTCAATTTCCCAGCCCGAGCTTAATTGTGTTGCTTACTTTCCACTCGACCTTATTGTCTGAACAATAAGTCTTTTGGATGAGATAAAAAAAAAAGGTCCTGTGTGTTCACACATTTTGCGCTCTGGTAACAATGATGAATCTAGTGGCAATAAAGGACTTGACAATATTGGTCAAAATACCCCCCTCCTACCTGTTCAGTCACACATACATATATAATTATATATAGTATGAAAGAGAAATTTCAGTGAATAGCTGAGCTCCGTACCTCTACCTCTCCGTACCTCTACTCTGAAGGACTGAAAAGTTGGTGCATTTGAAATGCAGAATAACTTGCTTTGATAAAACTTTTCTGTATACAGACATTGGACTCAGAAAAGTTGCATCAAAGCAAATTATAATTATATATATACATAAACAACACGGGAAAACATGTGTGGCACTCTACTAATGGTGAGGCACACTCCAGGATGAGAACAGCCCGAATTTCACATGGGTTTGATTATCTGTGACGATAAGGTAAAGCAAACAAATAACTGGACAGACTAGGGACTTAATCCCACTACACTAAACTACCCAATCCTTTCTCTCTCTTTCTCCCTCTCTTCCATTGATATCTTTGTAATGATTGGAAAGTTTTTGTTTAGTCAATACTGTCAGTACTAATCTCCTGAACATGTTTTGTAAGACACTTATTCCAGAACTTCTTTTAAGAATTTCTTGGATACTATGTCAGTTTGTTTTGTTTTGTGTATAAATAGTTAGTTGTGTAAAGTACTGAAGACCAGAAGCTTGAATTTATGGCACGTTATTTCTGTTATTATGTCTCTTTGCCTGGCTTACTGTGTTTTTGTGTGGGGTGAAGCATAAAGATATGACTAATCTTGAGATTATAAAAATATCAGGGCGTATTTTCTGTGAATGTTTTGCCTAAAACATAAACATAAACGGTTCAAATTCTGAAATGAGGCTAGGTGGAAACGTTCATGAGATATACAAAAAACATGATCTGCCGACTTCCTTGATTGTGATGGAAACAAAATTTGAATATCCCACACCGAAATTATCTAAATAATTATATTTTGTATGTAACATTTTGTTGTTGTTAATATTTTGGTCAATATTTACGTCAAACGAGGTCTGGGTTAGCCGCTCGACTTGTTTAAGTCAGGTTATAAGGTAAGAATACATTACAAATCTATAAACACTTTTTTTTTTAATAATCTAAATTCATTTGATAGAAGAAAAATCAAATTTTGTGTGTGAACAAACTGTTCTAAAACTGTTGGTTTGAACAGTAGGCCCATCTATGCCCTACATCTTTTTGCTTCACTTATGAATATAATAAATTAATTTTCAAGGAAAGAAATTATTTTCATGTTTGTAGAATAGGTTTATCATTTGAAACCCCTTCATCGATTGATCATGATGATGGATGCCGTTTATGTGTTTTGGAAAAGGGAATGTCATTTGACTGTTTTAGACTAAGAACAGATTGTTCGTTGCTGCAACGCAAGCACTCATGTAATGTGAGCAAGTTGTATCATTTACAATTATTACAGCTTCATTTGCTTTCTGTGAGCAACATTGCTTTAATTGATAATGACGAATATCAAATTGGCAATATTAGCATTGTTCTTCTTAGTTTGCTATTGCTTTGTTCGAAATATTAATGAATATAATCCTGACAGTTTGTAAGCGAAAAGCCTGGGCTGGACATGCAGGTGTTCACGATATAGTTGGAATTTACCAGCGTCATGATTTTACCAAAACAACAAGAACAATTTCAAGACAAGACTCAAACTGCATCTTTCGAATAGTCAACAGTTATCCTAAAATTGGTCTTAATGTCTCCTAGCCCCATCCCCGCCCATAGATAAAACAGTAGTGTGATATTTTGATTAAATATACTGTCCATATCTGGTGTGTTCATGCTAAGTGTAGTTCCTTCTCAGAGTCAATCAAAAATAAAAGGAAACTAGATGGAAATTTGATTGAATGTAGCATTTGAGAATCACCCGCGGAGTGACGCTACATTCCTACCTGGTTTCAGCTTGGAAACTCCATTTTTCCGACCCCCTGATTTTCAGGGTCCAGCGATCTCCTTGACCTTGACCTTGATTGGTCAACAATATTCGGAAGGAGCATAAGCTAAACCACCTTCATACCAACTTTCAACATCCTATGTCGACTGGTTCCTGAGATATGGCTAAAACAAAATTCAGTTTCAAGGTCATACGTAAAGATCATGACCTTGACCATGACACAAAAAGGCACATCTACAGTACCTAGCCTACATGCACATCAAGTTTCATCTTCCTATCCTTATTCATTCATGGTGATATGCTGTTATCTTGGTAACTCAATTTTTTCGACCTCCTTGACCTTGACCTTGATTGGTCAACAATATTCGGAAGCAGCATAAGCCAAACCACCTTCATACCAAGTTTCAACATCCTATGTCGACTGGTGCCCGAGATATGGCTAAAAATAGATTTTCAGTTTTCAAGGTCATACGTCAAGGTCATGACGTTGACCTTGACCTTGACACAAAAAGGCACATCTACAGTACCTAGCCTACATGCACATCAAGTTTCATCTTCCTATCTTTATTCCTTCATGGTGATATGCTGTTAACACACACACACACACACACACACACACACCCACACACACACACACACACACACACACACATACAGCCACTTACACAACAAAAACAATATCACCTTTGCTCCGTAAACTCTGCGGGTGATAAAAAAAAAAGGAAAGGAAAGAAAGCATACTTGGCCTTGAGGAGGACCGGCAGTAAGATGGCCGAAAATTTCCCAAGTATGTTTTCTTTCCTTTCCTTTTTCTTTTCCTTCTATTTTTGATTGACTCTGAGAAGGAACTACGCTTAACAAGTAGTGTGAGAGTTTAAAGCAGTGCATAATATGTATCTGTGCCCCCTTTTTTAATTTTGATATGTGGCACACTATGATGATATTGTATTGCTATTTCATAAGCTTTCTGTTTGTTGCTGTAAATATTTATATGCTCCTTTTCTTTCTGTACATATTTTTATGCTCATTTTTTTTATGTCCTTAAAGGTATTATGTCTTGATGCTGTTTATTGCAGAAACGGGTTGAGATCACTCAAACAAACATCCTAAAAACAAAATGGAAAACATTATAATAAAAAGTTTCCAAGATATTCAAGCCAAATCAAACGGCGGGTTTCCTCAATTTGCACTTTAAAAAGCACCATGCGCAACTAATTGTGGGTAATTTTTAGGTTTTGGGAGCCGACGAAAATGGTGTTTTGCGTCCTCTTGGTCTGAATCAGACACATATGGGACATTTGTAAATACAAATATGGTGGGAACAATACTGGAGGCAATGCCCGGAGGCAGTACGAAACCAGTAAAGTCCCAATGTTTTAAAATTAATACACATAGCTGTAGCGGTGACCACGCCTCGGTTAAACCTCATCGGCTATGGCACCGCTACAAGCTCCCAAACATGGCTAGATAAAATACTCGATAGTTTACAAAGTGCTACTGAACACTAAACTCCGATTGTATTCGCACCTGGCATTTTAAATTGCTAGCAATTCTCTGCGATGATTTCACAGAGTCTCTCTTTATTTAACGTGTGATTTATCATTAATTTCGATGTTGCGAAGTTTAGCCGCTTAGAAAATCGTGATCGTTTTCAGCATCTGACCCGAGAAATGGGCAGCATTTGATCACGAACTCTCTCCATTCGTCTCTGGGGTTTTTTCTAGACTTGGGAATCGATGATAGCTTATATCATCGTTTTCTTCAGTTTGGCCCAAACGGCACACTAAACAGGCACGATGAATTCTTCTGCGTTTGCAGCCAACGGTACTGTAGCCGTGGTTGGTCATTGTTCGCGTTGCTTAGGGGAGGGCCGCTTACAGCACAAAAAAACATAAACAAAGATGGTGTTGGTCCGATCAATATTTCCGGCCTGGTACGATCAGTCAGGCGTAAATAATGCAATTGAACCACCTATTAAAAAACGGCGCAAAATATATTGCAATGAGTTTGTTGGTAGTTGTTAATTCACAAAAAGAAGTGTTTTGACCAAGTTTTGGGATACAGGACATAATACCTTTAATCAGTATGGTTTATGTTTTGTGCATGTATGTTTGGTTTATCTTCATGTTTATGAAAAAAAGATGAAAAAAAGCATGTATGTTTGCTTATTCAATGTCCATCTTCAAATAAAATTTTGACTTGACTACCATAAATAGTTTGTATATTTCTGTTTCAAAGAAGCAAATGTACATTTGTTATGTTTAAGTTGTTTTTGTGTAACTCAAATAGACATAATTATACGTGGTTTTAATTACTGCCTTTGATACTAATAAAATAAGAGTGTCTTACCCCCATTGAGGATACCAGGGGTAGGTGGGACATCGGACTTGCTGGGTCTAACTATTTCTTAGTTAGGCGCATAACGACAGCATGACGCATCTGCGCTCGTAATTGACAGGAAACTGTCTGCTGTAAACCCTGACATGACCTTCATGTTGATGATCCCTAAGCCATATGGATAAAGACCAGAGTGGACCAAACACGATTATTAATAGGGTCTTTTTATAGGCCACCAAACTCTAATGTCAATTACTGGCCACTCATTGAAGAGAGCATAATATAAAAGTCAATGACAGTGCTGTCACATTTCTCATTCTCGGTGACTTTAATATTAACCATCTTAATTCTCCCTCGCCCCACTTATTAGACATTTTGAGTCACTATAGCCTAACACAACTAATACATGAACCAACTAGAGTCACGGAATTAACAAGCTCATGTTTAGATCTAGTTATTGCTCAAAGCTCTGATATAATTAAATCAATCAATGTCTTACCTGCTATTATGTAGTGATCACAGTGTCCCTTGTGTTGTTGTTAAAAATACAGTCATCAGAGAAAAATCATTTAAAAGGTCAATTTATAATTACCACAGACTAGATATACCAACATTCTGCAATATAATACGAGAAATAAACTGGAACGAAGTGATTTATAACAACACCTTAGATAGAAGTGCAGAACTGTTCTCAGAACTTATTATGGATAAAGCTAAGCAATATATGCTGGTTAAAAAACTATTCGGCCCAATGATGTTCCCTGGATGACTGATGACATCAGATTACTTATAGAAGAACGAATAGGATTACACAGTATAGTTAAAATCACCAATAAACCAGAAGACTGGCATGACTTCCGACGATTTAGAAACTTTGTTACAGACATTGAAAGACAACAACAAAAATAATGTGTAAAACAGTTAGAAACTAGAGTAAAAACGCAGTCAAAGTTTGGAACTAAAGAATGGTGGAAAATTGTAAAATCATTTTTGAAGAAAAAAGGATTTGACTCCAATGAAATTCTGCTGATAATTTCTGATGGCATAACTTACTATTCAAATAAGCTATTTTTTTCAATAACTGTTTTATTAGTAAACCTACTATAGAAAATGACAATGATGATTCCCCTGATATTCCCTTCTTAGACCCCGAACTATCAAATATTACCCTTACTCCTCTTGATGTTTCAAATGTCATTGTTAACCTGAACCAAAACAAAGCAGTAGGTCCAGACCTCATCCACAATAAATTACTTATTGCTGCCTTACCAGCTATCTTAAACTCCTAACCCTATTGTTTAATCGAAGCTTACAAGAAGCTAAATTTCCTCAAACATGGAAAACAGCTCATGTACACCCAATACATAAAAAGGCCTCGAAAGAATATTGTAATAACTATCGTCCAGTCTCCTTATTAAGTTGTGTTGGGAAGGACAAGGTAATGGAGAGATGCATTAATAAACATACATTTTCTTTTTAAAAATATCATCATATAGTCTCTGAATTACAGTCATGGTCTATGCCTGGTGACTCAACGATAAACCAAATGCTTAGCATTTATAATGATTTATGTTATTCGCTCAACCACGGTGTCACAGCTCAGACTGTGTACTTTGATATATCCAAAGCATTCGACGGGTGTGGCACAAGGGTCTACTCCTAAAAAGCAAAGCAAATGGAATACGAGGAAAAGTATATGATTGGTTTAATGATTATCTTTCGACTCGTATGCAAGCTGCTATAATTAAAGGTGACATGTCAGATTACAATATAGTCTCTGCAGGTGTTCCACAGTGCACTCTTGTTTATTATTTTCATTAATGATATGGTGAATGACATTCAATCCAATATGAAACTTTTTTGCTGCTGACACAAGCATGTCTAAAGCTCTATGGGATCCAAACATTCGTGCTCAAATACTTAACTCTGATTTAGAAAATAATAACACTTGGGCTATGCAATGGAAAGTAAAGTGTAACGAAGAGAAAACTGAATTGCTATTTTTTTTCTTGTGGGAACAGGCCCAATATCAAGAAGAAGAAGAAGAAACAAGAGCTTACGCATGTCACCCACCCTTTGTTCTGCCCACAATATGCATAGTCGACATCTCAATGAAAACTGTAGAATGGCGTTGTCTGTGAGTTTCCTTAAATCCCCAGCCTTTAAGTTTTACATAGATAATAAGCCTTATACTGATGATCCATTATTTTCTTTTTAACCTTTTAGCCATGTTTCAGACCTACCAGATGTTTGTATATTGTTGACTGCTTTCTTTAATGTTTGTTGTTCTGAGCCAGTCAACTTTTCCTTCATTCGAATACAGAATTTTGGTGGGGAAATACTGCCCACTCTTTAAGGGGGATTGTCACATAATTAATAGTCAAGCTGTTGAGAATGAGTTCTTCCCAGTGTTCGACTGGAGAAACTTATGGATGTTTGGAGCAATTTTTCCAGCAAGTTCTTGGTCAATGTTGATGCTTTTTTGCATTTTGTACAATTTTTTGTAATGAAAAATGTCGTTTAGATTGGCTGTGGTTTGGTTGTCAGTACTGATAGCAATGAACAGTGACTATCTATACTGAAATATATGGTGTTGTCTTTGAGATATTGCACTACATGAAAAAGTGGTCCATATTAGGAGACTCTCCCCTACAGGGGCCTATTGTAACTTATGGTAATATAATTTAATAGGCCTACACCTTTTCTCATATAGTTTCTCTCAATATTATGGTAATAGGGAAGTTTATTGATATAGTACATGTCATGCAATTCGTACGACCTGGTTTCCGAGCAAACGGTTTAATAAGATTGCGTTTTTTAAAATTATTTGTTTATTTTTTTCACTGTTCTCTCTCTTTACTTTTTACACAAAATACTTTTTTTTTTCTTGTTTAAAAAAAAGTTAAACTGAGCCTTTACCTCTATTGCCATCCCGATGAGAAACGTACGACATAATAAGAATAAGCAGAGAAGAAGATCAGCAACAACATCAGAAAGTTAATTAAGACAGAAATGAAAATGGAGCAAGATGCTTGATCATTGTGACGTGTTGACATCTCGTCAGTCAGACTACCCCCCTTGGAGTCTGTCCCTGCAGTGGAAAACAAGGACCACAAGGACGACCCAAGGAACTACAAGTAAAAATATAGTCAACATCGGAAAATGTGTCTCACTCTCCCCCCCCCCCCACCTCTCTCTCTCCCCCCTCTCCCCCCTCTCCCTCTCTCTCTCCCCCCCCTCTCCCTCTTGAGATTGAGGGTTAATAATTGTGTGTGAAGTTTGGATAATGAATGGGAAATATTTTATCACAACCAAAATGCAACAAAGCGGAAAACGTTTGTAAGGCAAACGGAAATTCATTTTGGCAGCATCTGATGTTATTTTGGGTATAGCTTTTTTATTTGGTATTTAATGCACTAATACAAACATTAAAACTGTAAATGCTACTCACCATTCACCATTCATTGGACATGTGTTGATTTGTTTGTATGTTGTCCTCTCCACCATTGTTGATGTGTACTGTGTGGGTGAGGGTCATAAAGGCGAGCTTGGCACATTCTTTTTTAAGAATGATGCTTTGCTTGTCTCACTTTGGTTCTGACCCACGCACTGCTAGGTGAATGGTATCGTAATCAACTTTGGTGGAGGGGAGTTAATTAGAAAAAGAGAGTAATTACCCTTTGTTCAATTTCGTCATCTCCTCTCTTGGCCTCACTATTTCATTCTTTGATTAACCAAATTTTCTTTCGAGGCTTACCAGTTTGTTCTGTGTTGTATGTTGTTTATGTGTAACATATTCAAGGTTAGAAGGCTATGCCACTCTTGGACATGTGTTGATTTGTTTGTATGTTGTCCTCTCCACCATTGTTGATGTGTACTGTGTGGGTGAGGGTCATAAAGGCGAGCTTGGCACATTCTTTTTTAAGAATGATGCTTTGCTTGTCTCGCTTTGGTTCTGACCCACGCACTGCTAGGTGAATGGTATGGTAATCAACTTTGGTGGAGGGGACTTAATTAGAAAAAGAGAGTAATTACCCTTTGTTCAATTTCGTCATCTCCTCTCTTGGCCTCACTATTTCATTCTTTGATTAACCAAATTTTCTTTCGAGGCTTACCAGTTGGTTCTGTGTTGTATGTTGTTTATGTGTAACATATTCAAGGTTAGAAGGCTATGCCACTCTTGGACATGTGTTGATTTGTTTGTATGTTGTCCTCTCCACCATTGTTGATGTGTACTGTGTGGGTGAGGGTCATAAAGGCGAGCTTGGCACATTCTTTTTTAAGAATGATGCTTTGCTTGTCTCACTTTGGTTCTGGTCCACGCACTGCTAGGTGAATGGTATCGTAATCAACTTTGGTGGAGGGGAGTTAATTAGAAAAAGAGAGTAATTACCCTTTGTTCAATTTCGTCATCTCATCTCTTGGCCTCACTATTTCATTCTTTGATGGACCTACTACAGCCTGGGCGAAGCCGGGCTTACTCCACTAGTTCAGTTATATTAGTATTTTATGATAAGCTTAATATGTTTTCCTAGAATTTGTTAGTGACTTACAGCCCCTGTCCTCTTTTGCTTTTATTATTGTCTTATAATGTGGATATGTAATAGGCCTACACACTTTGCATCAGCGTTAGTTTTACTAACCATGTATATTTGTTTTCGATATTCGCTTTACTAGGTCGACCCCCTTCTGTTTTTGTTTCTGTTATTTTCCCAATAAACAGACTTATTTAACACTTTGTGGGTTACTGTTCTTGTATGGTTGTCATATGTTTTAGTTCATAACAAGTCTCGCTCTCTTTTCCTCTTTCATTAGCCTCCTCCCCCTCTCCCTCTCTCTCTCTCCATCTCTGTCCTTCTCTCATCCTCTCTCTCTCCCTCCCCTTCTCCCCCCCTCTCTCTATTTTACATGAAGGCAATGTACCCAATCAAAGAAGGCATGCCTTGTTGACCTTTTGAGTTTTGAGAGAGAGGGGGAGAGAGAAAACTTGAAAAACTTGAAAACTTAAACTTTATTTTCCAGTTTAAGTTTTCAAGTTTTTCAAGTTTTCTCTCGCTCCCTCTCTCTCAAAACTCAAAAGGTCAACAAGGCATGCCTTCTTTAATTGGGCACATTGGCTTCATGTAAAATATTGCCATATAAAATTTGAAGTGATTTCTGTGGAATAGTTTATAAGATAATTGCGCAGACAGATTGCAAAGGACACGAATGGTCGTAAAAGCCACCCTCTGCAGAGCGGCAGGGTACTAACAAATACTCAAATTCAGTTACATTGAATTATTTCAGCAACTGATAGCATTTTTCTTACCCCCCAAAAAATATTAGATGCAAAATATTCATAAACATAGAGTGGATTCCTCAATTTTTGCAGTTATCTAGTATTTCAAGTCGCGGCGGCCATTTTGAATATTATGCAATAACTCAAAATAGCCAACATTTACAACTTGGCCTACATCGGATTTGGATTCAGCACCCTCAAATCATGCTGGATTGACACCAAAAAATAATTTATATCCCAAAACAAAGTACATCTAGGCCTTAGGGCAGTTTTTATAACATTTTCATGATCAGGGGGTAGGGAAGATAAATTTGATCTTGGGTCGAAACGGGAAGTCTAACAACCGGAAACCCCAAATATGATCCGAAATGGTCCTGGGATATTGCAGTGTTTGAAATTAAACTGAAACAATCAATGTTTGCTCTTAGTTTTGATGCATCATCATTGACATACAACTGCTACCGCGAAAATTACGATAGCGGATGATCGCTGACAAACTGCAGTGAAGCTATCAAACACTGAGCACTGCAATAAACATTGTTTAAATAGGTCTGCACTTAAACACATTACTTTGATGACAAAAAATGGTTTCATTGTTCATTCTAATGAACTGTTTATCACTTGTACTTCGACGAATGCGTACCGAGCGATCGTGGAGTACCCTTACATCAGGGGCTATAACTCATAGTGGGAATGAGTTGTTTTTTCTTGGGAACAATTTGTAATGTGTTCAGTAGGTCCCGAGAAACATTTATAGCCTACTTTGGTTTAATCGAGGGGGTGCATGGTAACCCCCTTCACCTTGGGGACTACTTTGTAAGAATGTCTAGAACAAAGACAATAAAATAGACCAGTAAGATAGAAAGATAGTAGATGACAGCAAGCATAAGGAAAAGGCAGAGTCAAGGAGAGTGACAGATTAGAGGAAGTTACAAGCAAGGAACTTCAATGACGTGGGGGATCTATTTGAACAAAGCCCCCCGATATCCCCACTGGATAATGTTTGATGAACCGGAGTGTACCTAACTTGATACTAACTTTCAGTTCATATTCCGAGTAATGTAGAGCCTAATCTTTAGAACACGTCCGCCCAAGAGGGCTTTGTTCTTGCCATTGTTTGTCTGCCTGTCTGTTCACACCTCACCAAAGCAGCCCCAAACTTGCGTATTAACATCATTTTTACTGACATTCACAACATAATATTGGGGCTAATCTTGATTGGCATGATCGTGTCATTTACATTAATTAGCAAGTAGGCCACAATACTAAAACCCTATGACTGGCAACGACAAGAGATTCTAACTTGTATTCTAACAATGTGGTTGTCTGTGACTCTTCCAGATCCTCACTGATTTCTGAGAAACCACCCCGTCGGTGCGAGTTGCCTGCTAGACCTTATGAGAATCCGAGAAGACAGACAGTGGCAGCCAGTGAACAGAGCAGTAGACAAACCAAAGCACCACGCGAACAGATAAGAGTGTCAAGGGTAAATGAACGAACAGACTATAGATAGGGCACCAAGTGAACGAACAGACTATAGATGACCCTGGCAACAAGTGAACGAATAGACTATAGATGAGGGCACCAAATGAACGCACTCATGACAGATCAGGGCACCAAGCGAACGAATAGATTATATGTTAGGACACCAAGTGAACAAACAGACTATCGACCACGACAACAAGTGAACGAACAGACTATAGATCAGGGCACCAAGTGAACGAACAGACTATAGACCAGGACATCAAGTCAACGAATAGACAAGTCAAGAACGAACAGACTATAGACCACGACAACAAGTGAACGAACAGACTATAGATCAGGGCACCAAATCGATCAGGGCACCAAGTTTACGAACAGATTATAGAAGTGAACGAACAGACTATAGATCAGGGCACCAAGCACTAAATGAACGAACAGACTATAGATCAGGGCACCAAGTGAACGAACAGACTATAGACCACGACAACAAGTGAACGAACAGACTATAGACCACGACAACAAGCACCAAGCGAACGAATAGATTATAGGTCAGGACACTAAGTCAAGCGAACGAACAGACTATAGACCACGACAACAAGTGAACGAACAGACTATAGACCAGGACACCAAGTGAACGAACAGACTATAGACCACGACAACAAGTGAACGAACAGACTATAGATCAGGGCACCAAGTGAACGAACAGACTATAGATCAGGGCACCAAGTGAACGAACAGACTATAGATCAGGGCACCAAGTGAACGAACATACTATAGATCAGGGCACCAAGTGAACGAACAGACTATAGATCAGGGCACCAAGCGAACGAACACACTATTGATCAGGGCACCAAGTGAACGAATAGATTATAGATCAGGGCACTAAGTGAACGAACAGATTACAGACCAGCACGTCAAGTGAACGAGCAGACTATAGATCAGGGCATCAAGCGAACGAATAGATTATAGATCAGGGCACTAAGTGAACGGACAGACAATAGACCAGGACACAAAGTGAACGAACAGATTAAAGATCAGGGCACTAAGTGAACGAACAGACTATAGACAGACCAAGTGAACGAACAGACTATAGATCAGGGCACCAAGTGAACGAACAGACTATAGACCAGTGCACCAAGTGAACGAACAGACTATAGATCAGGACAACAAGTGAACGAGCAGACTATAGACCAGGACACCAAGTGAACGAACAGACAATAGATCAGGGCACCAAGTGAACGAATAGACTATAGATCAGGGCACCAAGTGAACGAACAGACTATAGATCAGGGCACCAAGTGAACGAACAGACTATAGATCAGGGCACCAAGTGAACGAACAGACTATAGAAGTGAACGAACAGACTATAGATCAGGGCACCAAATGACCGAACAGACTATAGACCAGGACACCAAGTGAACGAACAGACTATAGATCAGGACACCAAGCGAACGAATAGACTATAGATCACGGCACCAAGTGAACGAACAGACTATAGACTTGTATTCACATTGTGATAGTATGAGACTTATCATCGTGATAACTTAGAACTCCCTCTAAATAACTTTAGACGGACTTCTAAGAGCATCATGATGGTAAATCTCTTGCTATGTCAATGTGAATATAGGTCCATGGCACCAAGTGAACGGTTAGCCAATAAACCAGGACGCAAGTGAACAAACAAACGATAGACTAAAGCGCCACACAGAACAGATAATAAACTAGTGCTTCAAGTGAATGAACAGACAATAGACTTGGTCAGCAATTAAACTAACAGATAATAGGGTAACGGGGTAAAAAGCCCATGGGCGGGTAAGAAGCCCATGCCAATTATCTGATGAAATAAAGCAAATTTCAGTCACATTTTGCCCATGAGACGAGTGTTAATGTTTAGCATTCGTCTCATAGGCAAATTTGACTGAAATTTGCTAAATTTCATGAGATAATTGGCATGGGCTTCTTACTCGCCCGTGGGCTTTTTACCCCGTCTTCCCCTAGAATACCACATCAAGAAAACGAACAGACAGCGAGTGAACTGAAAAAAAGAAGGAACAGTGGACCAAGATCAAATAATTCTTACTAGAAAAGCGTGACTGAAACAGAATTACTGGCAAAGAAAGAAGAACATGGGGAATTACAACACATACCAAATGGAAACGTCATGGAGCATACTCCTGAAGGCCCAAACGGGAAAGGAAATCCTGATAGATACAATAACCGAAAAGATAGCAATGGCAACCGAAATCACTTTACAGCAAGGCGTCAGTAACCTTCACAAACTGGCGGAATCTATTAAACAAGAGATCCTTACTGTGGAGAACGTGAAAGGGTCGGGGCGCTACACTGAAAGACAGGCAGGTGAGATTTGAAGGTAGCTGTTGGTTATAATAATGAGAGAGAGAGAGAGAGAGAGAGAGAGAGAGAGAGAGAGAGAGAGAGAACAAGAGAGAACAGTTTCATTTGCATTACATGTTTTGTGGAAAAAAACCATCGGGACTTTCCTGGTGTTGCACTGCCTTCGGGCATTGCCTCCAGGATCGTTACCACCATCTTTATCTCTATAAATGTCCCATATGTGTCTGTTGTTTTTGAGCGTATCCCTGCCACTCGTGCATACCCACCCCTTCCCCATCTTACACTTCTCCCACCCTGTTCTCCTGTGTGCACTACCTCCCTTTGAATCTTTTCACATGTTCAATGTGCCTTTCTCTAAAATGAAATATCGCAGTGAAACGGTGTGCGTGTGCGTGCGTGCGTGCGTGCGTGCGTGCGTGCGCGCGCGCGTGTGTGTGAAATCTCATAGGATTATCTTGAATCTTGTGTCGTGCTTTTGCCAGTTAAGGAAGCAATATATAAAAGCAATGTTGTCTTAAAAATGCCCAAATTGGTAAAGAAAACTAGCCAATTCATAATAAATAATGTTTATAAGAAAACGATATAATTTTATAATCGTAAAATCTCAGTTGGCATACATGTGATTTGATTGATGATTTTGGACATCTAGGGATGGTTACGTTTTGGCGAACGCGTGTGTAGCATGTTTGTATGTGCCTATATGTGGGCCCCATATGCAGGGCTAAAGAGTGAAAATATTGTGCTTTCGTTTGAAACAATAATGTAAAACCATGTGTGTGTGTGTGTGTGTGTGTGTGGTTATACGTACACGAGTCATACACTTTATGTAACTTTTGAATTGAACACTTGTGTGTGAATGTTAGGGTCTGTGTGCGCGTTGGCGCTGTTCGCGGGGTGTTTCTTTTTCCCCATGGCGACAGGGCGGCTCGCTGTGGTTGCCGTGGGGAGATGGAGATGTCGCGTGGGTGGTGCTAGTGTGTACCGGGATCTTTGTGGAATGACTTTTGAAATTTGCAATTCTTGTTTCGTGCTTCTACCAGTCTTTTGGGGTGATGGTATGAAATTTGTAATTTGATAAACTTTATGTAACTTTTGAAACGAAAACCCCATAACATGCATGTTAGGATTGTCCTCCTTGCCGGATTTCCTGAATGGCAGAACTTTTTCAAATTGCCTGGAGCCGGCGTCGCCGGATTGTGAGAATTTGAGAAGCAACGATTTTCTGACACGTGCGCACGCGCGCACGCACACACACACACACACACACACACACTGGTACAATAAAAAGGGCCTATATAAGCATTTTTGCTATATTCAAAGGAATGTAGCACTTTTACTAGTCTAGAGCAGTGAATGTGTGTGTGTGCCTGCACTGCCCCCTGCACTCTACCGGGGCCGCCCAGGCCTTGCAGGATTTTCGTAATTTCCCTGGAGCATCCATGCATAGCAAAAGTATACGGGAAAGATATTGTCCTTATATATATAACGTAATAACAAACTTCATGTGTAGAGTTCGCGCGCGCGCGCGCGCGCGCGCGCGCGCGCGTGTGTGTGTGTGTGTGTGTGTGTGTGTGTGTGTGTGTGTGTGTGTGCGTGCGTGCGTGCGTGCGTGTGTGTGTGTTCGCTCAGCCCTGAATACTAACATTTTGATCCATTCCTAATGAAAAAGTCATGACTCTGAATGGCCGGCCCATAGCGCACGTGGTAATATGCCTTTTCAGGGATTATGTATAATCTCTGAAAAAAACAGTGGATATGTATATTCCCTAATTCACTCAGGGAATATATATATTCCCAAAACATCCTAGGGAATATACATATTCCCTGAAATTTGGAGGCATATTTTAGACATATTCCCTGATTTGTATTGAGCATTCAGAAGGAGAAAATTTTATGCGATGTGATCTCTCTCTCTCTCTCTCTCTCTCTCTCTCTCTCTCTCTCTCTCTCTCTCTCTCTCTCTCTCTAAACATCGGTAGATATTATAATTATGCCAAATTTATTGATAACAATTGAAATCTTAAAATTCATGGACGAAGAACAACGAACTTTGTCAAATGGTCTTGGTAGACCATGATCCAAGAAAACCGACCCTGCATGGACTGCATGTCGATGAGGTCCACTTGAGAGCGCATCCCAAATGCTTTCGTCATGATGGGCCTAACGACTATACCTTTTGTGGTTGGACGTTTTCTTTTCTGCTGGCATTCGATGCATCCCGATTTGAACAGAGACATTGCGTCCTGTGTTATGTTCGCATATTTTTTAGAGAGCTCTTTCACCATTTTGTCTCTGCCACCATGACCAGTCGGAATGTGGCAACGTTTGATGACGTTGAAGGTATCCTCAATGGAAACAAAGTACACTGGCTCCGAGTTCAAGTCATTGCATTTTCGGATCAGTTTCTGGGTGTCTCCACACTGTAAAACCTCATACTTGTTCCTTGGATACGATGATAGATGGGCAGAATGTCTGTATTAAATATGAATGGGTATTCTTCTTTGTTATTTGTGCAAAAGCATAGTGTATAGCTTGCTACTAGATTGCTCATTTGACAATTACTGATATTTTCCCCCTTTTCTTACTTTTTAAGCATAGATTACTGTTTAATTGTCAGCACTTTGTTCTAGTTGTGTGCAGTGACTGCTGATGCTCTTTCCACATTTTTGACATTGTTCCTTTGGCAGTGTGGAGACATTACTTTCATATGACACAATACTGACACTATTACTTTGGTATTATGACAAGATTCGTGCAGTTTTTCATTTGTTAAATACTATAATAAAATAAAGAATCCTTTGTTTTAAGATCATCCTTCGGTACTGTGCAAAGAATGCACATCTCCGACATTTCACTTATTTATTTAATCTTTAAAGATTTTTGACAGTGTGAAATGTCTATTCCTATTGCTTAGTTGACATGGGTTTTTATTTGATGATTTTATCTCAGTACTGTGTATTGTTTCAGTTATTGGTTAACTTGGTTTTGATAATTTATTTTTTGAAATGTGAAAAGCTGCTAATGCTCCAGTTGGCATACCTCCCTGGCGTTTTCTCTTTACGATTGCTTAGTATCGTCTCAATGTTGTTGTTCTTAGTTATAGTGCAAAGTTTGTTCCTACTATTCGATGCCACATCTTTGTGTACTGTAAGAACATTTACGTATGTCCGTAACCATGCTCACTTATTCATATTGTGTGAGGAGCCCACATTGCCTCCATGGTTATCTTGTTTTATTTTTGGTGTTTGAGGAACAGCAACTTAAGGGATCCAGCAAAGTATGTTGGTTTTCCCTTTGGTGGTTCAGTTTTGTTTTCTGGGTTTTTTCTAAAATTGTGTGATCTTTCTTTGCTTTTAGTTCAAACGTGGTGATCTTTTACTCGAGAATGGAACAAAAATACGTCAGCTTACTGTTACTTACAATCGAATATGTGAAATCAAATGTCATCCCCATCGTGGCCAGCTTCTTATTCGTTGTTCTGATCAGCTCAGTCACTTAGATGGGTGTTGACATTTGTGCATACCGAGTCACGATTGGGATATTTCAAAGTATAGCCGGGATGTTAGTCAGAAAATTGTATTTCTTTATAAAATATACTGCTATCTCATTCTTCCTCCTAGATTACGCCCAAAAAATAGAACATGTGACTGTATTTCTTTTTTATTGTTTTATATTTCTGTCTATTTCAATATTGATGTGTTCTCCCCACCTGTAAAACGCCAGATGCCCGAAAACGGTACTAAAAACTCTACGTTAGATTACTATAATAATCAAGCATATTCCAAATGTCACAACAATTTACTCATGAAGTCAGGTGACATTGAACATAATCCTGGTCCAAATGATTATGGTGAGCTCTGTGCCATGCATGTCAATGCTCGTAGTTTAAAAAAACAAAATTGACTTATTTGAAGCAGAATCTCATCAGTTTGATATAACTATTTCCGAAAGTTGGCTAAGTCCTGTAGATTCTAATAACTCTCTACTTATAAAGAACTTTCACCCTCCCATTCGTCTAGATAGAACTAATGACCCCCATGGTGGAGTAGCAATATATGTTAAAGACACCTTTTGTTGTAAACCACGCACTGACTTACAGGCTGATGGCCTGGAGGTGGTGTGGGTTGAAACAAAGATAAACCAAGAAAGTCTTCTTGTTGGGTCTTTTTATCGACCACCTAGCGCAACAGTTGGCTATTGGAATTTAGTGAATGAAAGCATCAATAAAATTGATAGAACAATGACTAAATTTTTGATATTAGGAGATTTTAATGTTGATTTCCTCTCTAACCCAACTAAGCATTTAAAAGACATCTTAAATGTACATAACCATAAACAAGTAATAAATATTCCCACAAGAATCACTGATACAACTAGAACATGCCTTGACTTAATTGTTACACAAATCCCTGACATTATTAAGTCATTTAATGTCTTACCACCCTTCTGCAGTGACAACAGTGTTCCTTGTGTTGTGTTGAAACCACTGGTGTACAAACAAGGCTCTTTCAGAAGAACCATTTATAATTATGACAAATTAGACTCAGTTAAATTATGTGAACTACTATGTAATGAAGATTGGAATAGCATCTTTGACAATGGTTCACTTGACAGAGCTTTTGAATTGTTCACTGATGGTTTTATGTCAATAGCTAAACAATGCATGCCTTTTAAACTAGTAACAGTAAGACCAAAGGATGCTCCTTGGTTTAACAACGAACTGAAGAGAATAATAAAAAAGAGAAACAAACTTCACAAAAAAGCTAAGAGAACAAATCGATGGGTGAATGCCAGAACTGCCCATCTGTGCTCTTTATTC
>JAGGCT020001100.1:0-25000 GCA_017654935.2 Phymorhynchus buccinoides
CAATAAATCTACCTAAAGCGCTTATTCCAGCCAGTAAGTGTACAGCAGTCATTCCCCTCAGTTTTGCGAACTGATGCAACAAACGAAAAAGACAGCGACCGCGCAAGTCGAACAACATTACAAGTTTTGAAGGTCAACCCCTTACAAAACTGGCTACACACAAAATGTTCATAAAAATAGTAATGTAGTCAAAATTTAAAGATCGAATTGGCACATTGTCAAAGATCGAATTGGCACAGTGTTCAAGAAAAGTTAAATATTTACCCCTTCACTTTATCCCCCCCCCCCCCTAGGGGAGAGCACTTCGTCAAAATTAGAGTTGCTTACTCCATTACTCGGTCAAATACCATAGCGATAATGCAACAATGGCGTCGAAGCTTGAAACCGCAGGATGCGAGTCAGCGACTTGCAAACATTTTGTACAAAAATAAGGGGTGACCAGTTGCTACAAAGTGATAGAACTTGCAACTGTGACGTAAAAATATAAATGACATCAATTTCAGAATGACGCACTGCATTCTACATGCTGTGTGTCTCCTCAAACACAAGAAGCGAGGGCTGGAGTAACTTCCCCTGTTTGACCGATTGAATTAGACAAAATAACTCCTACACACCATGAAATTACTCCCCTTAATTATTTCCAAACAATTCCTATTGCGATCCAGTGCATTCAAAACTCCAAAATCGGGTCGAATTTGAACTAACTCACCTTAGAACATTCGATTTGACTAATGACGTCAACTCAAAGTGGTTCTGTGACGTATTTATTTCAATAAGGTTCCTGGTGCTGCTGAGATTAGACTATACTTGTGGATCAGCATAGACTTTGTAAGCGAAAAATAGTCAATTAAACTTAATTTTAACTCAAGTTATTGTCCGTTCCAAAACAGTAAATTATTTATTGATAAAATGTCAGTGATTTTCTAAATAGAGAACCACAGTTATTCAAAGGTAAGTTCAAAACTGTGTATTCTGCAAGAAGTACCTACTTTACTTACTCAAGTTACTGTACTTAGTTAATAAGTTACTTAGAAGTTGTAGTCTTGCAGTTCAATCATTGAATCAATGCATACAATATTGAATATTATATTCTTCTACTCTAGTTCTAGTGTCATTGTAGTGACCGATATTAGGATTAATATCAGGGACCGGATTGTCGGCCTGGATAGCTCAGTTGGTAGAGCACCCGTCTGGTGTTCTGGAGGTCTATCAGGTTCGACTCCCGGTCCGGCTAACATTTTCCCCCCACAAAAATTACATCAATGGTGTCAGAAGTTAATTTGGTAGCCTGGATGGAAGGAATGGAGTTTCCTTGGGAGATAGGAATTATTCCTTGAAAAACTGGAGGGGGAGAGTGTAGTGACTGATATTAGGATTAATATCAGGGACAGAGTTGTCGGCCTGGATAGTTCAGTTGGTAGAGCAACCGTCTGGTGTTCGGGAGGTCTCTGGTTCGACTCCCGGTCCGGCTAATACTTTTCCCCACAAAAATTACATCATCATCTATTTTATAACTTTCCCCCTTGCATTCCAAGTTTTTTTCATAGCGCGGTTGGTGGGGAAGTAGCCTTTTTTTCAAGTGCACGTGCGTTGCTTTAAAACTGATGATATTATCATGGATAACTTATAAGCTTTAAAAAACAAATTAAAACAAGCACATGGCAGGGTGCTTGGTGGCGAATGTACCCGTTTTCGGTGGAAAGAAGATTAACTTCTTCAGCAAAATGCGTTTGCCCCTGGCACTTGAAGACTGAATAATAATCAACAACCCAGCATAAGTACGCTGAGTACTGGTTTCGCCTGGTCCGCGAAATATTATTATTACTTTTGTCTCTCTCCCTTCTTCACTCATCCCGTTCATCCCGTTCTGAGTACAGCAAATTTGAAGCGATTTGGTTAAGAAAAGGCGGAGTTATAAGGCCCCGATTCCCGTTGGCGCTGCTCTGAGAGTGATGCGCTCTCCCTAGTAACGGTAACGCCAAGTACTGGTAACGCTGAGTACAGCAAATTTGAAGCGATTCGGTTAAGAAACGGCGGAGTTATAAGGCCCCGTTTCCCGTTGGCGCTGCTCTGAGAGTGACGCTCTCTCCCGACGCTTTGCCCGGGCCATAGCAAGCCTGACAGCAAATTTGAAGCGATTCGGTTAAGACACGGCGGAGTTATTCGTGAAAAGGTGAAGCGGCGTATAGCGCGCGCATTTCTGAACCAATTCGCTTCCGGTTTGGCACACCGATAGTCACCGTCCCCGGTCATCTATCTGCCAAATTTGAAGGCAATCGGTCCACAAACGCCGGAGATACGGGCGCCGAGAGTCCGGCGGATACGCGTTTCGCGCATTTGCCAAACCGCGCAAATGACACGGCCGCCTCCGTTGCCGTTGCCATCGCCCCGTTAGGGTTCACAGCAAATTTGAAGCGATTCGGTCAAAACACGGTGGAGTTATAAGGCCCGTTTTGTGTTTCAGACAGACACACACACACACACACACACACACACACACACACACACACACACACACACACACACACACACACACACACACACACACACACACACACACACACACACACACACACACACGGACACACGGACACTTGGCTTATTACTATATGATTATTATTATTACTATGCTGCATAGTCATTCATTTATTGGGTTCCAGATTCAACGAGATGTTTTAAACTGGTGATGAATACAGCACAAAGTTTCAAAGCTTGCACAAAAACAGACAGGAGAGCACATTTTTCACACACACATACATACACGCGCGCACACACACGCACGCGTACACACGCGCACGCACACTCTCTCTCTCTCTCTCTCTCTCTCTCTCTCTCTCTCTCTCTCTCTCTCTCTCTCTCTCTCTCTCTCTCTCTCTCTCTCTCTCATACACTCACAACGTTTTGTTTTTCCTAATCCATCCATTGTTGACTCGAATCAGGTCCATAGAAACAGCGTAGCTCATTTTTCTGTAAATCCTGCTAATCCAAGCTTAAACTATATATAAGATACAGGCCCATAACAAGTTTACTTTGGAAAGAAAAGAAAAGGAGGGAGAAATGTAGTCCCATGTAGTTTTAGCTTATTCTCTCACGAGAAGCCTTGATTGCATCTTTTACTTTCAAATTATCATCAGCTTCTGGGAGGCAAGAGTCCTTGTGGTTTTGTACTATGTGGATATGAGCGTACTTTGCGAGAGTGTATACATGTGTGTATGAGTGTGTGGGTATATACATACGCGGTGTGTGTATGTGTGTGTGTGTGTGTGTCTGTGCGTGTGCGTGCTTGCGTGTGTGTGTGTGTTGGTGTGTGTGTGTGTTGGTGTGTGGGTTCATCTCTACGCTTTGTGATGTACACTTGCTTTTTTCAAATCTACTTTTATTGGTTTTGTTTGTTTGTTTCTTTGTTTATTACTTCGAAGCATTTACCAACACCAGGACGAACAGTAAAAGGAACAACCGACCATGTACAACTGGACAACCACGAGCATGATGAACGTGACGGAGGAAGCCCTCTCCTCACTGCTATCCGTTAAAGACGAGGCCCAAGACTCCAACCCTTCCGTCAAGGCCTTACACCCTGGGAATACCCCCGAACACGGGGAGGGTAGCCTGGCCCTGCTGCCTCTCCCCGCCTTGCTGGTCCTGACTCCCCTCATGTTATCCCTGATCGCCATTTCCGTGGGAAGCAACCTGCTGGTGCTGCTCTCCTACAAGCCTCACATGCTGTTCGTGGACGCCCAGTCCCTGTACCTGCTCCACCTAGCCGTGAGCGATCTGCTGATCAGCGTGGTGTGCATGCCCTTGCACCTGATCTCCACGCTGTGGTCCGCGGGGTGGCCCCTAGGCAGGGTGATGTGCCGGCTGTACAGCGCGGTGCAGCTGACGCTGCTGAACGTGACCACGCTGGTGCTGGTGCTGGTGGCGCTGGACGGGCTGCTGCAGGCGGAGGAGGGCGTGCGCAGCACGGGGCTGGAGGCCAAGAGGAAGGCCCACGCCTGGCTGGCCCTGTGCTGGTTGCTGGCCGTCGCCGTGCATGTGCCCGGCACGTTCAGCTGGGGCGTCCTCCTGCAAGGACACTCCTCTTCTTCCCACAACGTATGCCGCCCCGCGTTCTACAACAGCCTGGCTCACGTGCTCTTCGTGCAGCTCTGGAGTTTCTTTCTGCCTGTTCTGGTCCTGTCCATCATCAACACCAGGCTCTACCTCCGCCTGAGGCGTCTGTCACTGACCATGCTCACCTTCGGGAACGTATTTCCCAGGAGGCTGGTGTCCGGCGGTGGTGATCCGGGGGTTCATCATAAAGAGACTCTGGAAACGCGTGACAGGATGGCGCTGTCTGACACCAACACTGCTGGCGGGGAGTTACACGACATCGCTATGGTCAGCCTTCAGCCCCCTGATGCCCAACCTGCCCAGAAGCAGGCCACCAAGAGCAGCGTGTCCCAGGCACTGTACACTGACTGGCCTCCTCTGAAAAGCCAGTCCTTCTCCTCAGCAGGCATGTCAGCCCGCTCTCTGTCCACGGGTCAGATCGGAAAGATGACCACTGCCAGCCGCGGAGCGGGAAAACGCTTCGACAGGACTCCACGGGCTGGTAAAGACAACCGAAGAAGCAGATCTTCCAACGACATCAAAATCCCCGTCTCTCCGAAACTGAACACGAAAATGGCTGCCAGTACAGAACTTGCCTCGGGGTCTGAGCCTCAAAGGAGCTCCGCTGCTGGGGATGGCGGGGGCCGCGGGGAAAACAGCGGCGCGTCCAAGGCCGGCTACCTGGCTGCACGCTCCAGGCACGTGTCTCTGGACAGGCCGTACCGGCTGAAACGCGTGGCGGTGATCCTGTTCACCCTGGTGCTGATCCTGGTGCTGTGCTGGCTGCCTTACAGCGTGGCCTTCCTGGTGCGCTCCGTCTGTCAGGACTGCATCAACCCGTTCGTCTACAGCGTGCTGGTGTGGGTGCTCTACTTCAAGTGCTGCATCAACCCTTTCCTCTATGCCTACAACACCTTCGCCTTCCGCAACAGGTTCCGCCGCCTCCTCGTTCGCGTTTTCCCCGTGAAGCGTCTGCGGCGTATGACCACCGACCGCGTGTCCAATGAGCGGGCCAGCATTCTGAATTAGTGAGTTGACGGAGTTTAGTCTCTTGGGCGTCGTTCACGGAGTTACCGTTAGGCCTACCATTAGGTGATGTGCACAATATCTAAAATACACTAGGGAGTGAAATTCTTTGTTTGTTTGCTGCTGCGTTGTTTATTTACGTTTTGCAGGCTTGGTCCACGGACTATTCCTGCGCGAGCCCCTGAGGGACTCATCCAATCCTGTTCAGCACTTGCGTGTCCTGCCTGTTGAAGCTGGATGGTCCCTCTAGCAAAGCATCACGCGCAATAGTCCATAGCTATCCACCTCGTAACCATCCATATTAGAGTGTGCTCTTGTGTATCTATTGATTTTTGTATTTCGACCATTATTGTTAGTTAGGTATATATTCTTTGTGGTGTTAAGGTGGGTTTTTTTTAAAGGGTGTGTTGGATTGATATGTGCATGTATGGATAGAACGAAATAAGAAGGAAGTATTGGATGGATTTCTTAACGGGAAATATGTTTTTGTAGACATATGTTATGTTAACATTTGTCCTCTCCATGTTAGTTGATAATTGTAAGAAGAAGATACAAAAGCATAACACACGTGCATGTAGACACATGTTGTCACACACAGACCACACACGCGCACGCAAGCATACACAAACACACACACACACACACATCCACACGCGCGCGCGCGCGCGCGTACGTACGCACGCGCGCACGCACACACGCGCACACACTTACGTCCCTACATCAGCTATCTCGTCACTTATAGTCCTAGTCTCCCTTGTAGTTTTTCTTTTTTCCCCACTATAAGGGTTGACACCGGGGGGATCCTCTGATTGAGGAGATTGTGGATTCGTATAGGATTCTTTCTTTTTTCCTTGTTGTTGTTATGAGTGTTTTTTTAAAATGGAAGGATGAGCAGCATTTATTTAAAGTATACAATTTTTTGGTCTTTGTCGGTACATATTGTCATACTTACTCGGAACACGTCGACACACGCACTCACATTCATAAACAGCACACCAAACGGAATGAATGAGTCAATACACCACACACTAGGTCAGACAGAAACCCTGACATTTTTGTATAAAAAATGACACTAAACGTTCGCCACAAAATAATGTCCATTGTAATAGTTCACACACATAAAAATGTGAGAGAGAGAGAGGGAGAGAGAGAGAGGGGGGGGAGGGGGACACAGAGAGAGAATATGTTGTAGAAAGAAAAAGAAAAGATGAGCCGCCTCAAAACAAAAAAAATCAAAAAAAATCATTAAAAAAGAAGAAAAGAAATGAAAAGAAAGGCGGGGACAGTGGAGGGTCAAAAAAAAAAAAAAAAAAGGTGCTGTGCAGCTGTTGTTCAAACGGCAAAATTCGCATGTTCGCCCGAAAGAGAAGATAATCTGTCAACAGAAAGAACAGCCAGTTGCGCTCTGTTCTGCCATCAAATGATCTCCCTTACGGGATAACATGTGGATATAGCCTTTTAAACATATCCGCGCACGCATGCGTACGCGGGCATAGGGCTTGTTTGCACACACACACACACACACACACACACACAGGCCTACCACACGCGCGTGCTTGCGCGAGTAGGCCTACTCATGCACACACCTCCATACAAGCACATACACACAAATGCGCGTTCGCACATAGAAACACACACGCGCGAGCGCACTACTTCCTAAGTTTGTGGACCTGATTGTTGAATGGCATTTTTCTTTTAATATTGTTTGGTTGTTCGGAGCTGTTTAGCCCCATCGTTATAACACACACACACACACACACACAACCACACAACCACAATGTCAATTAGGGCTATGTGTTTCGCTTTCTCGTGTTCTTTATAATCACCATCAAATCATTTTTTACACATAATCGTATATCAAAAATTCATGATAGACCAGAATAGAAAAAGCGCAAGTTCATTGCTGTTTTTAAAGTTGCTGTTTTTAATTGAATAAATGTTTTATTGTTCATCACTTCATGAAAGTGTCTTAGTGTCTCCGCCTGTTGTCATTTTCCTCCTGATGTATACGCCCTATCCTTGTTTGCTTGGGCTTTGTTTAGTTTTTTACTCTTTCGTTTTCCTTGTTGTTATTGTTTTTGTTATTGTTCGTTTGTCAGGTTTTTGTTGTCAATTTTCTGTGAAATTGTTTCAATCCTTTTCAAGAAAATTATATTTTATTCCAACTTATTTCGTTTGCAAAAAAAAGTAACAAAATATCTTCGTGGATTATTGTAAAATATGTACATTTTCAACGAAATTGTATTTTATTCAAAGTTAATTCGTTCGCAAAAGTATGTAACAAAATACATTCGTAGATTATTTTAAAATATATATTTTTGCCACCCTGCACTGTTACAACCCTTTTTGAAATTAAATGTTTATCATATGAAAAAATATCTGTGGCATTGTGTCAGTGTATGAGAAAGAAAAGTCTACCAAGCCTTTGAGATTTCTCTTTGGAAGGATGACAGGTTTTATTTTACGTTGTCTTTTCTTTATATTTGGAGTGAGAGCCTGGATCCTTCACAGTGTGTGTGTTGGGGGGGGGGGGGGTGAGACAGAGAGACAGAGAGAGAGAGAGAGAGCCGAAATGCGTTTTATTTACTTCTTAAGCAATCATAATGAAAATCGCTAGTTATTTATTCGTTGTCCCGTAAAATGATAGTTTTTTTTATAATAAATCTCAGTTCACCCAAATGGCATGCCATATTATGCATACTTGCAGTGAGTCCAATATATCTAATAACAATGCATAATATTGTTAAAGATACTGAGTTATGAGATTCGATATTTATATCTTCAAACTCCGATGCCTTTGAAAGCAGTTGACCCAAGTGGTTATGCATGTGTGTGCGTGTGCGTGCGTGCGTGTGTGTGTGTGTGTGTGTGTGTGTGTGTGTGTGTGTGTGTGTGTGCACATGACTTACACATACGCGCTCGCACAAGAAACACGTGTGGAGAAAAACTTTTTTTTTAAAGATACGATTTATTACATGAATCACATGCACTATTGGGTTGTTTTTTACAAAGAAGCTCCTGTTTTTTAAATATCTTTATCCAAATAATTACTGATTTCCAAAAGGCCTAATACACATTATTTTAAGACAAGTAACGTATTCACTGTCAAAATAAAAAAGCTCGGATTCAGTCTGTAAGTGTAACTAATGGAAGTATGGCACATATGTAATAACGAAAATCTAGAAGTGGTTAGATTAGATAGTCTACACTGCTTTCGCTTGCGTAAGCAAAATAATAAAATCACATGTAGATTACTAATAAATGAATTAATGTATTTATTGTTGGTTAATCTGTTGTTACAAAACAATAACAGCAAACAGACAAATAAGCAGGTAAATGTAGAGGGGGAGGGGGGTGTTAGATCATCTAGAGTTGTTTTTTGCTTGTGTGTGTATCTGTATACATGTACTAGGTTTTCTAAAAGTGCATCATTGTGTTAAACCTCGTGCTAGAAAGGCGGGCGGCGGCTGTTAAAGGAGCCGCTACACTGCATACGATTCGATCCCAATGCGAGCCGATTGTGACATTTGTGAGGCATGATTCTCGTGAAATGTTCTGCTGATGAAATCATGCTAGTTATGTTCACTATATTTGTAGTCCGCCGTACACGAATCTGAGGAAATATTTTTTTAAATACAAAATATTTTTGTATCAGACATTTTATTTGATTCGTATATTGGTGTCAACTTGAGCATAGTGAGTGAACATAGTAGAATTATTTTTACATGGAAATATTTCACGTGAATCAACACTCACACACATCGTCACAATCAGATCGCATTGGGATCGAATCGTATGCAGTGTGTCTGCCCCTTAACCCTGACTGATGAGACAGCAAACAGTCAGAACTGGCCTGGTAACGCAGAAGAAGAAGAAGAAAGAAGAACTGTATTCAGGCAAACGCAACGATTCTTATAATATAAAACAGCAATCATATTCATTCAGTTTGTTCCCTTGCATTTATTAACCTGGTCGATTGCTATTTTTAAAACTATTGATGTCATTAAAAAATCTAATAGTTGGATTCCACAATATACAAACGG
Organism: Phymorhynchus buccinoides; assembly: GCA_017654935.2. Taxonomy (NCBI): domain Eukaryota; kingdom Metazoa; phylum Mollusca; class Gastropoda; order Neogastropoda; family Raphitomidae; genus Phymorhynchus; species Phymorhynchus buccinoides. The sequence goes on from JAGGCT020001100.1 coordinate 9,162, forward strand.
CTAAAGAATGGTTGGGATAAAAATTAATCTAAGAATTTTACAGAACGTAAACATCGATTGGAAAGGACCCAGCTAAATGGTTAGGATAAAATCCAAGAAAAAAATAAGAATAGGAAAACGTGAATTTTTTTTCTAGCCACAGAAACTCGTCTCCGTGAAATTCGGGTTGCTCTCACCAGGAGAGCGCGTCGCTCTAGTACAGCGCCATCCATTTTTGCATGCTGTGTGAGTTCGTGTCATCCATCCCACCGGCACAACACGGCCTACTCCTACCGAATAGTAGAATGGGATTTAATGTAGGCCTATGCGCAGGATCTTGCGCGTGCGTTCGCACACGGGACCTCGGTCTCATATCCGATGTTCTGACGTTTACGTCTTCTCATCTGTTATATTGGATTTTATCCCAACTATTTAGATGTTTCCTGTTAAATAATGAAACTGTTAAGAGAAAGGGAAACAAAGAAAGAGGCAGGGGGTGGAATAAATTAAAAAACGGACAGAATGACCAGCCGTAGTGGCTAGCGTCGCGGACTACTAGCTGGGAGGTCTCCATAGCATCAGCATCATTGTCATCCGCCTCAATTCCATCAATCATTAAACACAAAAATATCTCAAATTCTGTGGCTTTGCAAGCCCTGCTCTCATGGTGACCTCAGTTTCGGTTTCCGATCCAGTCTATGCCTTGGTGCGTTCTGGTCAAAGTCATGGGGATCAGTGTGTTCTGGGGAGCTGTCGGTGGACGGTCGTGGTGGCGCCCTCGGAGGAGGACCTCACTCACGCTGGCTCCGCGACTAAGAGAATAGTGTCGTCAGTAGGGGGCTTAATAGGTGGTGTCCTAAACAGGCTCTACTGAACTCCACCGAAGTTTCTCAGCAGCAGTGCAGTGTCTCCTCGGTTGGTTGCCTCCTGACGGCCTAACATAGATTTGACCCTCTTGGACTGCTGGTCTCGGATTCTTCAACCTGAACGTGCGGGGGTGTGGCTGCGACTTTGGACTCCGAATGAGCGGCGTGGGAGCAACGCCACTGTACGGCCCAGAAGATGGGACAGCAAAAAAAAAAAAACGGACAGAGTCAGAGATGGAGAGAGGGCCTTGTACATTTAAACAAAAAGCATCACTTTTTGTGCCGCAAAGGACACTATGAATATTAGAAACAGAGATATCAACCATAAACTGAAGTTAATATTGTATTAAGAAAGTCTTACTAAATCACCAATACCCGAGGTCCGGTAAATAATGATCTATCTGATTCTCCTCTGGACATAACCACTGCGTTGGGCCATCATCAACAGTTCTTCACTGATAGATAATGTCCCACCAACTGGACAAATAATGCGAAAGCCAAGGCCTACACTCGAGCATTCCGAGGACTGTATGACAGATACTAGCAGTCTTCTAGGGTAAAAGCTAGAATGCATTATCATAAAAGGTTTAAAGAGGGTTGGTGGTGTCTTCCGTGTTTTCCTCGCAAAGAATCATCGTACCTTATGGCATAATATAACCCCGATATGCAATCGCCAGCAACAACTTTTAAAAATTCTGATCGCTTCTCGGCCTTTTGGCTAAGACAGTGATTCAGGAACATAAATTTTTGTTTATACTCTGGTTGGTTTGTTCAGCCCGTCGTACATGGCGAAAGCCGATACGCGACGTTAAACTGAACTTCCATCCAGCAACAGGCAGTAACCTAAAAAGTAGCCTACTTTGCAGGGTAGGTCCCGATTGGCCCTTTCCCGTCTCGCCCTTTCTTTGATCTATGCCGCATGCCTCCTCACGTGAGTTCCCTTTGGCGAGGAGTGCCATTTCGTCCTTTCAAAAGTTCCATTTCGCCCTTTTCTCACTCAAATTCATAACTTCTTGTCCTTGGGTGTATGGGAGGGGATAGACAGAAGCACATATGCCCTCTGTATGTGTGTGTGTGTGTGTGTGTGTGTGTGTGTGTGTGTGTACATTAGTCCTTTTTGTGGAGTGAGCGCGATAAAACCACACACATGCAACACAACAAAAACAGAGAGAGAGGTACAAGGAGAGAGGAGACAGGGGCCCGAGAGACAGATAGAACGAGAGGGGAGGAGAGAGAAAGAGAGGGGAGGAGAGAGAACGAGAGGGGATGAGAGAGAAAGAGAGGGATCTTTGCAAAAGAAATGAAAGGGCGAAATGCTTTGCAATGCTGCTTAGAGATTAATGAAAGAGTAACCATTTCAGTGATCGCGTAATCTGGTAATTATCAGTAAAATAGTGATTGCAAAACCAGATTACTGCAAAAACAATGACCTGTCAGACCCAGGGACTGATTGACGTTCGCTGGGGACTGATCAATGGTTTAGCAGAGGTCTTGACATTGTGGGTTTGCGAGGTTTTCACTCGTTTGTTTCCCTAGGACTGGTTCTTACACCATTTGTTACGGGTGGGTGGGGGGTACTCTTTGACAGGACTGGTTCTTACACCATTTGTTACGGGTGGGTGGGGGGTACTCTTTGACAGGACTGGTTCTTACACCATTTGTTACGGGTGGGTGGGGGGTACTCTTTGACAGGACTGGTTCTTACACCATTTGTTACGGGTGGGTGGGGGGTACTCTTTGACAGGACTGGTTCTTACACCATTTGTTACGGGTGGGTGGGGGGTACTCTTTGACAGGACTGGTTCTTACACCATTTGTTACGGGTGGGTGGGGGGTACTCTTTGACAGGACTGGTTTTCAAAACTCCTACAATCACTGCATCTGGAAACTATTAAATCTAATGAATAAAGAATACGCGTAATTAGCCAACTTTCTAATAAAATGGAGACCTGTGAACAAAAGAAACTTTAGCTATTGGAGAACTTCAATAATAAATCAATGGACTATCTGGAGATAGTCCGTTTTGACTCTAAGGCATTTTGTTCTCCTGAAATCAAAACCCAACCCTCCACAGCAAAATCAGGGAGGGAAGAAGAAGCTTCCAGAACAATGCAGGTTGGAGGTGGCTAGCGGAGTCGCCTGGAGGCGAGGAGGCGTTAGGAGTAGATGTAGTGGTCACTTCAGCCACACAGGGCGCAGTACCAGTGCAGCATCCCATGTCCGTTGCTTCACTGGCTCCCTCCCTGGTTGAGAATACAATACGATCTGTCTTCGCAATACAAAGACAATGGCAAAGAAAGACAGACAGGCAGAGCTGAAGGCAAATAGATGGGTGATGTCTATCTTACCAACATATTGCTTCCTGAATCAACTTTTTTCAAATTCTTGCATTACGACGTTGACAGTAGACGATCGGACAGAAGCGACAGACTGCGAGCCCCACGTGCAAGAACATCCAGGCACTTAAACTCTTTCATTCCCTCTGCCATCCGTCTGTATAATTCGAATGCAGGTCAGCTGTCTTAACGTGTCATTGGTGTGCGCGCACACGCGCGGGCGCATGTGTGTGCTGAGTCGTGTGTGTGTGTGTGTGCGTGTGCGTGTGCGTGCGTGCGTGCGTGCGTGCGTGCGTGCGTGTGTGTGTGTGTGTGTGTGTGTGTGTGTATGTGTGTGTGTGTGTGTGAATATAAACCGACTTCGGTGCTATGCTTTGTTGCTGTTGTTTTTAATTTGTGATACTTATGTATATATTATTAATTGATTTATTTGTTTATTGATTTGTGGTGAAGTTTAACGTGGTTACAGCCCTGTCATGGCCTTGGTCGCCGACGGGGCTGTAATTCCTAATCTTAATATTAATCTTAATTGGTTAATCTATTTTAGGAAAATATTATTAGTTTTTATATGAAGTGTACGTTTTCAAGTTTTTCACATTAATTCTAATCAAATTATCTCCTTTTTGTAATTCCTTGATGATGTTATTGTCATAATTGTGGTGTTTCGATTTATGTAATCTGAATGTTTTTAGTATTGTTTATCGAGCCTGTGATTTAATTTCCACAAGGATGAATAAAGTTGTTTTCAATTTTGAATTGGAATTTGAATCAGACTTATCCCTAATATTGTTATTAAATACCGTTGAACAAACAGGAGGTCCTAAGATTATGGAGAGACAGACCAGCAGAGGTAGAGAGATAGCACAAAGAGATAGACACCCGAGATACAGAGATAGATAGAAATCTGTGTAATATTATCTGAATGTTATATAGGAAGGACGTCTTATTATAGAATCTTACCCACAGATGGCTTTCTGGACGTTGCATGTAATAATAATAGGGGGGAATAGTATTTACAGATATCGTACATGTCACTTAAAAGCCTTTAGTTTTAGGTCAATGTTGTCCATTTTGCAAAGGAAAATATTGAAAGCAAAAATAATTGGGCCATATAGTCACGTAATTCGTACAACTGTCACGTAATTCGTACCTCCCATGACTTTTGAATGGCGCAGCCACATCAAGGCATTCAGAAGCCTGTTTTATGTGACAGCAAACTTTTGTTTTAACCAAGGGAAGCTGCATAAGACGAGAATCAGAGGAAGAACGGAGCTGACGAGAGGGTGTGTAAGCATGAAGCAGATCAGACAAGTAAGCAGGAGCAGAGCCAGAAATGACAGCAAAGCTAAGAGTGGGAAGCTTGTACTCAATCCTATCAGAGATTGGCAGCCAGTGCAGAGAATGGAGAAGAAGTGTAACATGTTCAGATTTGGAGGAAAAGAAAAGTCACGTGCATCCTACAGTTGAATTAATGCTATAAACCCTCTGCCACGTCATCAGTAACTTGGTGGTACGAATTGCGTAACAGGTCTTGTAATTCGTACCTTTTGAAGAAAAACATATTCTTACTATTAAGCCAAAAGTATAAAACCTTATCTTTATAATCCTCTACCAGTAGTATCCATGTCGAAAGTTTTATAACGGTCGGATTATCTGCTCTAAGATATATCTATCCTTAGGAGGTACCATATCAATAAGATTCCCCATATAATAATGATTTCTTATTTAGCGCAACACCTCTCAATTAAACTGGAGCTCTTTGCGCTTTACACAATGCTTAAAATTAGATACATAAATAAGCACCACATAAAGTAATACACAAAGGCTACATGGAAATACAAGCATTAACACAGAACATCACTATGCATGAGAAAAACTACATAAACATCAAAGGTGTCCTACATTAATGTACCATTGACTGACAGATCAGGAAGAGAGAGATATTAATGTATACAGGCCTTAAATACCAAGAGAACGGTAAAGAGAGTGAAACATAACTGTATGCAATAGATGCTAACTGTTTCACTTACCAATAAATGGCTCCCTGGGCTTCGCCGGTGACAACTATTAATGTACCATCGACCAGACAAAACAAACTTCGGATTAGAGACAGACAGAGAATCGGTAAGAGAGAGGAAGACACGCATTAGACGACATGCTTGCAACAAACCTAAACCTTCCTAAGCATGTCATGACCCTTGTATTAATGTAGAACTATTTACCTGATAGAATGGCCTCCAAAAAGAGGAAAGAGAGATACAGAGACATAGAGAAAGACTCAGGCGACACAGAGACATAATAGAAAGCTGTATATCGGAACGTAACAGAGGAAGGGTGTGTTATCTTAGTATCTTACCCACAGATGGCTTCCTGGGCTCCGCACGTGCCTGTAATCAGTGTGCCATTGACTAGACAGTACTGCCTCAGGTCGGGTGGACAGATGCTGCCCTCAGGGTTGTAGTTGTCACAGTCCACGGCCCCTTCCGTCACCAGCCACACTGTGAAAAATGGGAAGAATCCCCGCAAATACTATTCACGCATGTACGAACGCATGAGTTGCTCTGTTTCTGTGTGTCTCTGTGTGTGCGTATACACAAGCACACACATGCACGCGCGCGCGATCGCACACACACTCACACAAACACACTCTCTCTCTCTCTCTCTCTCTCTCTCTCTCTCTCTCTCTCTCTCTCTCTCTCTCTCTCTCTCTCTCTCTCTCTCTCACACACACACACACACACACACACACACACACACACACACACACACACACACACACACACACGCGCGCGCGCGCGCGAAGAGAGAGAGAGAGAGAGAGAGAGAGAGAGAGAGAGAGAGAGAGAGAGAGAGAGAGAGAGAGAGAGAGAGAGAGAGAGCGAGAGAGCGAGAGAGAGAGTATACATACATACTCACATATGCAATGTGCATGCACATATGGGCAGATAGGTTACACGTAGAACGCGAGCGTGCACGCTCATGAGTAACTGTGATATATTACGTAGGCCTGGTGCTTGATTGACAGACAATAAAAAGCTAAAGGGATTAAATACAATCACACGTACACACACATGCAAACAGACATATATACATACACAAGAACGCGCGTGTGCTCACACACACACACACACACACACACACACACACACACACACACACACACACACACACACACACACACACACACACATGCGCGCGCGCACGCACCCCCCCTTATACCTTCCATAGGTAGGATGGGAAAAAATAGAGAGCCAACTTACCAGCCGACAGAAATAACAGCGTTGCTACAATTCTGCTCATATTGATGAAATATCTACAAAAACAAAAACAAATGTTCCAAAACCTAATATAAAAACTGTTTGTACTACTACGATACTGTGTTCTTTTCTGTCAAAATAAATGTTGCCAGGGCACCACGACTAAAACTAAGAAAATGTCTGTTCTACTACACTGTGGGTTTATGAGGTGGGGTTTTTTTTAAAGTGGGTTAGGCACCACGACTGATCTGCCTAAAATGCTAAGTTTCTGTAACAAACAGCACAATTGCCTGATTTGTAGGAGTTCGTTCCTCTCGAATCCAAAGATGTCTCTTGTTGGTGAATTTATACGAACATTATCTTCTTATGATATATATTATGGCGCTTCTAGGGCACTCCTAGTGGCTGTAAATCTAGAACGGTAACAGAGTGTAACTGTCAAAAACTCAGTGAGATCCTATGAAAGATATCACACTTATACGGGGAGGGTCTTCTTTGTTCACTACTGAGGCAAATATCTTGGAGACATAGGGGAGGGGGGGAAGAAAGTAAAGTAGAAGAAGAAGAAGAAGGTGGGGATGGTGGTGATAACAACACAACCCCTGAAGATCTAGATTCCCTTCTTTCAGAAACTAACAACTGCTATATTGATATCCAGAACTGGATGATTCAAAACAAACTTCAATTAGATGGTGAAAAAACCGAAGCAATGCTTGTAGGAACAAAAAATAAACTAGCCCATGTTTCCATTGAGTCACTTCAATTGGGTAACAATATCATTCCTCCCTCTGACTCTGTCAAAAACTTGGGTGTCACTTTGGACAATACTCTTTCTATGCAGAGTTTCCTCACTCAGACCTGTCAGTCATGCTACCATCAAATTCGTCGCATTGGCTATATTCGTAAATATCTCTCAGATAAAGCCACAGCAAAGCGTGTTACTTCCCTCATCCTATTTCGTCTTGACTACTGTAATGTTCTTCATTCTGGCCTATCAGTCTCTTCTCTATCTTGTCTCTATCTTCTCTCTCTCTCTCTCTCTCTCTCTCTCTCTCTCTCTCTCTCTCTCTCTCTCTCTCTCTCTCTCTCTCTCTCTCTCTCTCTCTCTCTCTCTCTCTCTCTCTCTCTCTCTCTGGGGGTGTGTGCGTGCGCGCGCACGTGCGTGTGTATTTTGTGCCCATTGTTCCTCCCCTTCATAAGGGACCAATGACCTACACACATAAACTGTTCAGTGTTCAGCGTTTCTCTCTCTTAATGCTAATTTACGACCAGAGAGACCGGCAAAAACAAATATTCCTCCTTCGAAGCAGTGTCAGAATATTGTATATAGATATAGATATTGTATATAGCATGATAGCTAATAGAACATCGTAGAAATATATATTATACTCTTGATGTTTTAAGTTGATTTCCATTGTTCATCACCACTCTTCATCTTGGAGTTAAGCAACGAAATATATGTCTGCTGAAGGTTGTACATTTCTGCTTTACTAGGTCTTGCCTATTACGTTGTTGTTGTGTGTTTTTTAATCTACTATGTGGACAAATATTTTCTTTCCTTCCGCCAAGCACGTGAGAGAGAGAGAGAGAGAGAGAGAGAGAGAGAGAGAGAGAGAGAGAGAGAGAGAGAGAGAGAGAGAGAGAGAGAGAGAGAGAGAGAGAGAGAGAGAGAGAGAGAGAGAGAGAGAGAGAGGGGGGGGGGAAGAGAGATAGAACGCGCGCGAGCGCGCGCGTGTGTGTTTGTGTGTGTGTTTGTGTGTGTGTGTGTGTGTGTGTGTGTGTGTGTGATCCAGCAGTAGTTGGCCTTCATAAAACGAACCATGGGGGCGTTGTTTCTGTATAATTATTATTAAGCCTGTATCTGTCAACTTACTAAAACCATCAAAGCACAAAAACCACTCATAGCAGGCCTAAGATTTATTCACGTGCCCCTTTAGCACCCTGAAGTGGCAGGTCCCCCCACCTTCACCCCTACTTTCCTAATCCGATTTTTTTTTTTTTTAATCGAAGTCAGCCATGGCATTAGCTTACTATACATTATTAGCCCAAGATTGTAAATTATGATATATTTTCTTGAGCTAAGTGGTCGTGGAGCAACTTTAAGCCAGGCCCCGTAGTCGTGAGTGCTCTTAGACAGTCAACACGGGGAGTATGTAAATTAGGCTAAACACCCAATCGTTTTGGGAGTTTAGGGTAAAGGTAAAGATGTGCCCCCCACCGCCCACCCCCACATACACAGACATAAAGCTGTATTTTAGGAACATTTTTAGCTAATAACCTTTTTGGAATACTAACCCTATCCCTAAACCTAACCCTATCAGTACACCGCGATTTGTCACAGTTGTGGTTCGTTGCGTTTTTCCGTCTTATAGGATGGGGTAGGGTTAGGGTTAGGGCTAGGGTTAGGGTTAGGGTCAGTATTCCAAATAGATAATTTGGTGAAAATGTTCCTAAATACAGCTTTATGTATGGTAAGAAAGGCAATAACGGAAAAATACAATTAATCGAGAAATGTAGTCAGACTATATAGTCTGTGGTTTAGTCTAATTTACATACTACTCCCCGTGTTGACTGTCTAACACGCACTCATGATTACACGCCCTTCTGTTCCCATAAACATTGATTTATACTGAGGTGGCACTTTTGTCGATCTGCAGTATGTTCTTTGAATGCTTGTTAACTCCTGTTTTAGTGAGGTTTCGACAGCGGGCAATGGTTACTTGGCGTTTTGTCTATCGTGCTTCGGCTGTCTTTTGGAGAGAAAGTGGAGAGACAATGAGAGAGAGAGAGATAAAAGAAAGCGTGGAGGTGAAGAGCCTCTCTCTGTCTGTCTGTCTGTCTGTCTCTGTCTGTCTCTCTCTCTCTGTGTGTCTGTCTCTCTGTCTGTCTGTCTCTGTCTCTCTCCTCCCTCTCTCTCTCTCTCTCTCTCTCTCTCTCTCTCTCTCTCTCTCTCTCTCTCTCTCTCTCTCTCTCTCTCTCCTCTCTCTTTCTGTCTCTGTCTCTCTCCCATTCTCTCTGTATGTAACAGCTCTGAATTGTCGTAGCAACTCTGAACGGTCGTAACATCTCTGAACGGTCGTTACAGCTGTGAACGGTGGTAGCAGCACTTCCAGGCGGCTTAGAACGGTCGTGACAGCTCTACGGTATGCATACTGAACCGTTGTAACAGCGCTGAATGTTCGCTACAGCTCTGAACGGTCGTATCAACTCTTAACGGTCGTAATACCTCGTGATACCTCTGAACCGTCATTACAATTTCGAACGGTCGCAACAGCTCTGAACTGTGATAGCAGCTCTGTAAGGTCAAAGCTGCTGATAAATGTTGTAAGGCAGCTCTGAACGATTGTAGCAGCTCTGTAAGGTCAAAGCTGCCTAAAACGGTCGTAACAGCACTGAACGGTCGTAACAACTCTAAACGGTCGTAACACCTCTGAACAGTCGGTACACATCTGAACAGTCATAGCATCTCTCATCGATCGTAACACTTTTGAACGGTCGTAAAATCTCTGAACGTCGGTACACATTTGAACAGTCGTAGCACCTCTGAACGGTCGGTACACCTAGTACCTCTGAACAGTCGTAACACCTCTGAACAGTCGTAGCACCTCTGAACAGTCGATAACACCTCTGAACAGTCGTAGCACCTCTGAACAGTCGTAACACCTCTGAACAATCGATAACACCTCTGAACAGTCGTAGCACCTCTGAACAGTCGTAACACCTCTGAATAGTCGTAACACATCTGAACAGTCGTAACACCTCTGAACAGTCGTAACACCTCTGAACAGTCGTAACACCTCTGAACAGTCGTAACACATCTGAACAGTCGTAACACCTCTGAACAGTCGTAGCACCTCTGAACAGTCGATAACACCTCTGAATCTGAACAGTCGTAACACCTCTGAACAGTCGTAGCACCTCTGAACAGTCGTAACACTTTTGAACGGTCATAACATCTCTGATCGGTCGTAACACTTTTGAACGGTCGTAAAATCTCTGAACAGTCGGCACACATCTGAACAGTCGTAGCACCTCTGAACGGTCGGTACACCTAGTACCTCTGAACAGTCGTAACACATCTGAACAGTCGTAGCACCTCTGAACGGTCGGTACACTTAGTACCTCTGAACAATCGTAACACCTATAAACGGTCGTAACACCTCTGAACAGTCGTAACACATCTGAACAGTCGTAACACATCTGAACAGTCGTAACACCTCTGAACAGTGGTAGCACCTCTGAACAGTCGTAACATCTCTGAACAGTCGTAACACCTCTGAACAGTCGTAACACCTCTGAACAGTCGTAACACTTTTGAACGGTCGTAACATCTCTGATCGTTCGCAACACTTTTGAACGGTCGTAAAATATCTGAACGGTCGGTATACATCTGAACAGTCGTAGCACCTCTGAATGGTCGGTACACCTAGTACCTCTGAACAGTCGTAACACCCATGAACGGTCGTAACACCTCTCAACAGTCGTAACACCTCTGAACGGTCGTAACACCTCTGAAAGGTCGGTACACCTCTGAATGGTTGTAATGTAACAGTCTTAGTTCGCCATAGCAGCACTGAACGATGGTAGCAGTTCTGTAAGGTCAAAGCTGCTTAGAACGGTCGTAACAGCAATGAACGGTCGTAACAACTCTAAATGATCGTAACCGCACTGAGTGGTCGTAGCACCTGTAAGCGGAGGTAAAACCTCTGAACAGTCGTAACAAATCTGAACGGTCATAACATCTTTGAACGGTCGTTAGAGTTTGTAACGCTCGTAATAGCTCCTAACAGTGGCGACAGCTCTGTAAAAATAAAGCTGCTTAGAATGGTCGTAACAGATCTGGACGGTCGTAACAACTCTAAACGGTCGCAACACCTCTGAACTGTCGCAACAGTGCTGAATGTTCGTAGCAACTCTGAACGGTCGTTACCCTTTCGAACAGTCATTACAACTCTGAACGGTCGTTACCCTTTCGAACAGTCATTACAACTCTGAACGGTCGTTACCCTTTCGAACAGTCATTGCAACTCTGAACGGTCGTTACCCTTTCGAACAGTCATTACAACTCTGAACGGTCGTTATCCTTTCGAACAGTCATTGCAACTCTGAATGGTCGGTACCCTTTCGAACAGTCATTACAACTCTGAACGGTCGTTACCCTTTCGAACAGTCATTTCAACTCTGAACGGTCGTTACCCTTTCGAACAGTCATTACAACTCTGAATGGTCGTTACCCTTTCGAACAGTCATTACAACTCTGAACGGTCGTTACCCTTTCGAACAGTCATAACTCTGAACGGTCGTTACCCTTTCGAACAGTCATTACAACTCTGAATGGTCGTTACCCTTTCGAACAGTCATTACAACTCTGAACGGTCGTTACCCTTTCGAACAGTCATTACAACTCTGAACGGTGGTAAGAGCTCTGTAAGGTCACAGCTGCTTAGAACGGTTGTAGCAGCTCAGACCGGTTGAAACAACTCTGAACGGTCGTAATGTTACACCTCTGAACGGTCGTAACACCTCTGACGGTTATAACACTTTCGAATGGGTTTAAATTAATAGTTTTGGTCGTTCCTAACAGCACTGAATGTTCGTATCATATCTGAAAGATTATAACTGCTATGAACGGTCGTAATAACTCTAAAGCGTCATTACACTTTCGAACATCCATAACAGCTCTGAACGGTGGTAGCAGCTCTGTAAGGTCAATGATGATAATGATGATGATTGTGTGCGTGTCTCTGTGTGTCTGTGTGTTGGGTTTTTTTCTGTTTTTTGTTTTACTTTCTTTATGTGTGTAAGCTCTATTTCATAATTTGGACGCTCGTTAAAAAGTGCGTAACGGTCGTTACATAGAGCGTAACGGTCGTTACAAGAGCGAATACTGTCTACTCAACGGTTTCGTGAGCTTACACATATGTGATCTGCATTAGTAACGGTCGCTACACAGTCCGTAATGGTCATTACAAGAGCTACTTACTCTCTATATAAACGTTTCAAGGACTTACATACAACTCAACTCAACTCAACTTAATTCAACTTTTATTTTGTCCTCATAAAAACAAGGATAATTTTCCTGCGGACACGTCATATGTACACACAAGAAACCAATTTATAAAAGAACAAAATAATTGTAATTACATGCTTTAAAAGTTTCTTTCACACTTCACACGCCCCGCTCACTTTAACAACTGCTTGCGCGCTCACTTTCATACCACCCTCCACCCTTCCCACCAACATCAACTCTCATCACAGGGCTTTGGCAATAAAACATTGTAGACCCTATTTAAGCAATCAAACCAAAACATCTCTCTCTCTCCATGACTCTCTCTCCCCCTCTCTCCCTTCTCCTGTCCCTCCCTCCTCCGTCCCCTTCGTCTCTCCCTCACCCTCTCCCACCATCTACCCCCTTTCTCCAAGCCCACCCTTCTCTTCCGCAGCAATACAATGAACTAAAATGAATAAAAAATTATACGTACACCTGCCTAATAAAAGATAACAGAATGAAAAATTAGTTAGACTAAAAGCAATCACGGTCATCAATATATTTATAGGCATAAAACACAGCAGAAAACCTGTTTGACTTGTAAGGCACATTCAGTCATCAAAAACTCTGACTGTAGATCACTATATGGGGCTTTGCTCTGCAAACTGAATTAAAAACAAAAATAAAAAAAAATAATGATGTATAAAATCATTAACCACTTTTCCACCTGCACATATATTAGTAACGGTGGCTACATAGTATGTAACTGTCGTTACATAGAGCACAATGGTTGCTACAGGAGCGAATTAATATACATTTAAAAGTGTTCAGAGTTAACAGAGACACATTCTATATCAGTAACGGTTGCTACATAAGCAATAGTTCGCTATTCGAAAGTTTTAAGGGCTGCAGACATGTTTTCTAAATTTGTAATGGTCGTTACTAGTGTATAAACAAAGATTATGTGTCTGTTTGTGCCATAAGCGCAACTGATTTTGCACGCGTGTGTATGTTAGTGTGTGTGTGTGTGTGTGTGTGTGTGTGTGTGTGTGTGTGTGTGTGTGTGTGTGTGTGTGTGTGTGTGTGTGTGTGTGTGTGTGTGTGTGTGTGTGTGTGTGTGCGTGCGTGCGTGCGTGTGTGTGTGTGTGTGTGTGTGCGTGTGCGTGCGTGCGTGCGTGCGTGCGTGCGTGCGTGTGTGCGTGTGTGTGTGTGTGTGTGTGTGTGTGTGTGTGTGTGTGTGTGTGTGTGTGTGTGTGTGTGTCAGTGTGTGCGTGTGTGTGTGTGTGTGTGTGCCGTACGTGTGTGCCTGTAGCCTACAGAGTATTTGCGCATAGGTGTGCTTGCAATTATGAATGAAATTTGGTGTTTAACGTCCTCTCGACCCGGGAAGGCACATATGGGACATAAATTATAAATTATAAATTGCTGTTTTACGTCCTCTCGGTCATAGACACATATGGGACATTTGTAAATACAAATATGGTGGGAGCAATACTGGCTGCAATGCCCGGAGGCAGTGCAACACCAGTAAAGTCCCGAGTTTTTAACAATATAGATATGTGCAGCGGTAACCACGCCTCGGATAAACCTCATCGGCTATGGTACCTTATTATAAAATTGCAATTATGTAGGCCCTATGGTTCACTTCAGATGATGGAATGAATGAATGAAAAATGGTGTTTTACGTCCTCTCGGTCTGGAACAGACACATATATATGGTATTTGTAAATACAAAGATGGTGGGAACAATACTGGAGGCAATGCCCAGAGGCAGTGCAACACCAGTAAAGTCCCAATTTTTTAACAATACAGATATTAAAAATTATGTAGGGGAAGACGGGGTAAAAAGCGCATGGGCGGGTAAGAAGCCCACCCCAATTATCTCATGAAATAAAGAAAATTTCAGTCAAATTTGCCCATGAGACGAATGCTAGACATTAACGCTCGTCTCATGGGCAAAATGAGACTGAAATTTGCTTCATTTCATGAGATAATTGGGGTGGGCTTCTTACCCGCCTATGCCGCTTTTTACCCCGTCTTCCCCTATAAAATATAAAAAAATTGGGGGGGGGGGGGGGTTTGTTCCTGTTTTGACGCGGCATTATGTTGGGGATCCACAGGGAGAACCAGCTGGCTGGGTCATTGTAGATTAGGGTTTTCTCCTTTCCCTTTGCTCTCTCTCTTTTTATTTTATTTTATGTTTCTGTTTTATTTTATTCTTTTGTTTCTCCGAATTCGGACCTCGACCGAAATAGTGCCATAAGAATCAAATTGTTGATTGTGGGCACTTAACCGGAAGAAGAAGAAGTGTAGCAGTATCCACGCCTCGGTCAAACCTCATCGGCTATGGTACCGCCACAAGTCGTAGATGATGGGTCATACCATAGACTATAGAGCCTTCTTTGACAAGTGTCTTTAGTCAGGTTTCTCCAAAGGGAGCAAACCAACATTATTTACATAGTAAAAGTAGAAGTTTTGTCCCTTTAGAAGTGGACATCTCACGAGAAATCGCGATACGTGGTTGTCAACGAGACAGGGTTCTTTTGCTGTTGAGCAGGCTGACGGCGAATTATTGAAGACTGCTTCCAATATTTCATTGTAATCATGGATGATTTTCAGTCAGGAGAAGAGGTAAGAAGATAGCTGTTTGTCTCATTCAAGCATTAGATGATGATATTAATGTTTATTGGTTCTTAATGGCATGTGACCTAAGTACTTGGTTAGTACTTAGTTTGGATCCGATTCAACAAAATCTTTTCCAACGCCTAGACTACTGAGTACTGTTGAAAGGAACATGAAGAAACCTGTTTGACTTGTAAGGCACATTCAGTCATCAAAAACTCTGACTGTAGATCACTATATGGGGCTTTGCTCTGCATTGTTTCAGTAAGACGTCTATGAAATTAAAATGTACCTTAGTAAGTTAAGCCGAATACTTGTTTTTCACAAGTTTGTGCATGGGACTTGCTCAGTTGCTGTGTTGTATGACTCATTCAATCTCACTCTCACAGTCTCAGTTGAGTTTCTTGTCAAGAAGAATAGTCAGTAAATTGGTAAAAACTAATGATAATATACACTTTTTTTCAATGATAGGAGATCATTTGTAACAGTTCAAAAAGAGCTCAACCCATTGCTTTTTTTCAGTCAACAGGTTACTTATTCAAGTTACTTATTACTAATATTAGTCTACTAATATTAGGTAGCCTACTCTGGTAGGTAGGTAGGTAGGGACAGGCTTCATCAGCCTAGGCCTCGCGGCCTATTAATCGTCCCCTCAATATCAAATAACTTGTTTTTGTTTTCAATTATGAATTGGTACCAACTACCAATGGTACCATGTTATTTCCTTAATCAGGAAGAAGTGTGGATCTTGTCAGTAAATCTGTACGAGTAGGCCATGTGCACCGGTCTA
>JAGGCT020001101.1:0-17500 GCA_017654935.2 Phymorhynchus buccinoides
AGCTGGACAAGTGTCATGGTTCGTTGGTGTTAATCGTGAAGTATAAGCACAATACTTGCAGCTTGGAAAAAATATTTCATCAGTCTCTGATTCCTGTTGAACGTGGTCTCCAATAAAAGGGTAGCTACAAAGTACAGTTGATCTGTTTTGTGAAAACTCATCTACTTGATTGTTTCCCATAGCACTGAACATGCAATACCCTAAATTAGATCTAAGGGGAGTCAGTAATGCCTCGGTAGATTCTGTTTGACACATTTTTGAAATCTTCACTTTGGAGGGTGTTGTCTTTTCATCTGTAAACTCTGTGGGATAAGAAGATGACTGTTGACGGACCAGGTTATTGTTATCTGTAGTTACTTGTTTGTCTCTTGTTTGTTTGACCTTTCTGCGTTTTTTGCTGGAAAGGAGACTCATTTTTGTGGTTTGGTAGCATGAATTTTGGGAAGAGTCATCGCTTGAAGACATGGTCACATTTGTTTGTAATAGTGGCGAAACGTGTTTATGTTTCCTTTTCAACCGTTTTGTTCGAGATGGTGTCACTCTTATTTCCACTGTCTGCTTCTCTGATTCAGAAGACTTATCCTCAAACAACTGTATCAGTTTTGAGACAGAAGACGAACTGTCTGCTGAAACCGATGATTTATCCTTGAGTAGAACTGAGAGGTCACATGTTTCTTGAGAGCTTGTGGGTGTCCTTTTTCCAGACACAGGTTCATTCAGCAACAGATTGTTTCTCTCATGAATAATTTTAGTACTTCCGTCCGTACTGAACATTTGAGATTTTCCCACTTCTGCATCATAGACATTACAAGAAAACCTTTCAAATGCCACACTCTTTTCAGTTTTTCTTTGTTTAAGTTTGTTTAGGTTCTCAATATGTGCTTTATTTTCTTTATAAATTTGGGCGAGACAGTCATCAGATGGATCAGTATTTTGGATGCTTTCTGTTGTAACATGGAAATATTCATGCCCTGGTGAAGTTGGATATTTTGAATCTGGACCCACAGAATGAATTGCTGGATCTGAGTCTGTCTTTAGTTTGATATTTGTTTGATTAGAACTAGTTGTGACAATTTCACCTAATTCAGGTAAGTGACGAAAGCTTGAACAAGATTCATTATTTCTTTGTATCTCAGTTAATGTTGCTTTTTGTGGTATTTTGTATGCTTTTGTCGGCTTGTTTTGCTGAACAATATAACAATTGTCTTTTGGTTCATCTCTGCAGTTTCTTTTGGACTTTTCTTCTACAATCTGTGATATTTTATTATGTGACCCGTTTTCTGTATTCAGACATATTTGTTCAACTTTGGCTTTATCTTCTCTCGGCAGTAATCTGTCTGTCTGCCCTGCCGTATCTTTTTGATATCTGTAATTGTGCTTTTCACAGTTTTTAGGATATGTTGCTTCTGACTTAAAATCTTGAGAGGGCCTGCTTGCGTCAGCTGGACTCTGAACTTGTGGACTGCTCTGACATTCCTCGTTAACATAGCCCTTATTTTCTGAATCATACTGCTTGCCCATCATTTGCGCTGATGGTTCTCCAAGAAACTTACTAGTATTCTTCTCAGGAGAAGAGGTACATCCCTTGGAGGCAGGGCTACCAGATTTCCCCCAAGACTGTTCGATGGAATCACTAAAAGAAGATTTTTGTGGTTGGCTAATATGTTTTACACTTGTCTTCTTTTGTCGGAGCTCTGTGTTTTGATTCAGGTTGCACGCTTTTTTATTCGAACTGCAACTTCTCCTAACTTTTGGAGACAATGACAATTCTTTTAGCTGATCTGCTCCGCTTAGTTCGCTTGCTAAACCTCTTCTCTGCGCATTTTCTGAATGCTTAGTTCTTGGTTTGTGACGTCTTGAAGGCTTCTTAGGGGGGACACGTTTATGTTGTTCGACAGTCAAAGTATTTGTCTTTGTTATGATGTCTCCTTTTGTCTGGTTAGAGTCAGTAGTTTGGCAAGTCATGCATTCCTGGTGTTGTAGCTCTCTTACAATCTCTTTTGCTTGAAGCTTCGAAACGTCAACATCCTTTTGATTGCTTTGTGTATTTTGTTCAGAGCAGATGTTCACTGTTTCAGATCCAATGTATTTCTCGACAGGCTCACTAAATTGTACGAGTTTTGTTTGAGGACAAGACCCCTGTTCATGAGAGTCAGGCAAACCTTTAGCCCCAAGAGTAATGACATATATGTTTCTCCTTTGCTCCTCTTCTTTCTCAGTATATGGTGTTAAAGGTTCAATTTTCAAAAAACTAACAAAGGCAACATTTTCTTCTGAAACCTTTTCTTCAGCTATCCTGGGGAGGTCTTTGTGCAATTGTTCTTTGGATCGTGTAAGATTTGACTCAGATAACTCTTTAGTAATTTGCATCTGTTCATCTGTATAACTCTCAGTTTCTAGCAATGAGTGATTCACAACTGCTGCTTTAATTTCCACATCATTTGCTACTTCTTTGTTATGTATTGAGCCAGTAATGTCTTTTTCAAGGGACTGTACCTGCTTTGAAGTCTTTACTTCGACGAAGCCATCTTTAACGTTTTCCTTCCTGTGTTGTTCAGGCCGAACCATATCACATTCAGAAACACTGCTCAGTAGTCTGTCTGTTGTGTGGTTCTTACAATGCTTATCTGTCACTTTAGAGCTGTTTGGAAAATTGCTTGAAGTTAATACATTGTCAAAAGAAGGACAGAAATGTGCGATATTCGTGTAATCTTTCTCTCTGTGGTCCCAATTGCGTAATGGTGCCGTTTCTGAAAATGTGTGATGAGCATGCATTTTAACAGCAACTCCAGTACGGCTGTCAGCATGTCGCTGATAAGCACCTGCTGTAAACTCCTTGGTCAACTGTCCCGTAGAAAGGCTCCACTGAACTGTACGTAGTGTATTTACTGATTCCAATGTTGGTAAAGATGGAGAGCTAAAGCTTTTGATCCTGGGGATGTAAGGGATATCTGTGAGCTTAAACTCAGTCACCTTCCTTGCCTTTAAGAAACTCACATTAGTAACTTCTGAACCGAAGTTTTCAAAATAGCTGTTCACAAACCTCCTCTGTCCAGAGGAAAAGCCTTCCAGGTTCAACGTCTCACTCTGTTGTTTTGCACATGCAGGTTCTGACATAGAGGGCATGGCATGTGGGAATCCAGATGGATTAGCGTTTGCAGATTTATGTGGTGTGCTTTCAGGTTTTACATTGAAATAATTAGTGCCAACTCCGTAGGGGTCTATTTCACACGTCTGATTTTGAGTCAAATGGTTCTCCAGCAAAACATAGCCGGTGGGTATTTCAGCCATGCCCGCTAGTTTGGGAAAAACGAACTGTGTAATTACTGGCACAGATTGTTCACCTGGAAACATGGGCCCACAAGGAGGCTGCAGGATGAATGGAAGGGAATAGTTCCTCTCTGTTCCGTCGTGCCAGGATTCTCTCATCGTAACTTCATAGTCCACACTGCTTCTAGGTAGTTTGAAATCAGACCCCTCTGCTGGAAGAAAAGGTTCTTTTGGTGGCATCACGTCAGATGGTGCCCTCTTATAAAGACGTGTTCGGCTCTTTGATGATCTTGGAAAGTTATTACTAATAGCATCCCTAGAGTCAGATAATACAATATCGCTAGTAGAGCTAGATGTTTCAGAAGATGTTGTCTTTTTCTTATATAAGTCACCGCACAGGCATAGCCACTGAACACCTCTAAACACGTGCTTGTTCAGCAGTCCATAAATGAAAGGGTTCACCCAAGAGCTAACGTACGGAAGCCAAAGCGCCACTGATCGAGATAGGGAATCAACATATTCTGCTCCACAATAAGAAACAATCATTTGTACCGTAAAAAACGGACACCAGCTAAAAAAGAAGACGAATAACTTAACTCCTGAAATCACAATATCTCCTTTAATGTCGTGGACATCAGGGGGAAGATTAGTCAGCTCATCACTGCTTGGTTCAGTATTGTTGTTGTGAAGACTTAGGTTGGCTCCATATATGCTTACGTGTCTTATAATGTTAACGAACAAGCACGTAGACCATATCAAAGGAATAAGAAAAGACAGTGTTGTACAAACCCCTGCAACGTAGGTGTTCTCTTTGAAGACGCAGCTGTCTTTCAGCAAAGGAGGATACTCAGGGTTTTTGCTTTCTCCAAACATTGCAGCAATAAATGAAACACCGCCACTCAAAATCGCAAACACCCAAATAGCACCAATGAACAAGGAACTTTTAGTGAGAACAATTTTGTGCATTGATGTGAACGAGCGCTTGAGATAAAAGCAAATATCCATGCATATTATTGCCGTGGTGTAGATTGCTATCGTGCTGAGAGTTACTTCCAGGAATAACCACACCCTGCAAAGTAATTCCCCCCATTTCCAAATTATGTCCAGTTCGTATAGGATGGAGAAGGGAAACACGAACAGACACATGAAAAGTTCAGCTATGGAAAGAGAAACGATGTACCTGTCATGTCTCTGTCTGTTCCTACCACGGAGAACCAAGAAGCAGGTGAGAGCGTTTCCAACTGCAGCGAATAAAACCAACACACATAAAGATGGAATGACGGCAATTTTGAATAGTATTGACTGTGTCAGCATTGTCAGGCCACCACTTTCTTTTTGCGTCTTTAGCAAAACAATGTCAAATTAGCACCGGGCCGTCGACTAGGACAGTTGCTCAAGATTCTTCGTGGAGCATCGTTCTGCTAAATAGTAGCTGTAGACATGCTCTCAATCCTTTGTAAACGTAGATATGTGACGTCAACTCAGATAGGCCAACTTGTGACGTTAATCTTTGATGACGAATGCGGTTCTTGTGACCCGCACCCCCCCCCCCCCACCCTCTCTCTCTCCCTCTGTTTGCGATTCTCTGTGTCTGTCTGTCTTTGTCTTTCTGTCTGTCTCTCTCTCTCTCTCTCTCTCTCTCTCTCTAGTCACGCACATATACGCGCACGCACGCACGTACACGCACACAATTTCGACTGCCATCATCAGAAAACTATTGAAAAGCTAGCTGACCACCTCCTCTCCCCCCTCTCCCCCGTTTGTCTGAAATTCACAGAGAGCATGGACCCATGGAGAGAGAGAGAGAGAGAGAGAGAGAGAGAGAGAGAGAGAGAGAGAGAGAGAGAGAGAGAGAGAGAGAGAGAGAGAGAGAGAGAGTCTGAATTCACGTTTGAAGATCAGTTTTATTTTGATTAGGCCTCTCTGCCCGTATCGATGCTTTTTATCAATATCAGAGAGACTCGGGGGGGGGGGGGGGGGGGGGGGGAGGGGGGGGGGGGGGGGGGGGGGGGGGGGGGGAGAGAGAGAGAGAGAGAGAGAGAGAGAGAGAGAGAGAGAGAGAGAGAGAGAGAACGTAAGTACTTATACAGTGGAACCTCCCTTATAAGACTTCCCATTATAAGACTCCCTCCCACATAGACTATAGGCCTACTTCTTGGAGACATTGCCCTTTGTAAGTATTAAAATTACATTAAAATTACCTCCCTTACCCCTCCCTTATAAGACCTCATTTGGGAGGATGAGATATCTGCTTAATACTAAAACGTATTAAATACATACATCTGTATCGTTAAAAATTCGGGACTTTCCTGGAGTTGCACTGCCTCCAGCCGGGATTGTTCCCACCGTCTTTATATCTACTGATGTCCCATAATGTGTCTGTTTCAGACCGGAGGACGTTAATAATAATAATAATAATAATGACAATTTATATAGCGCTTATTCTCCTTACGGGGCTCTAAGCGCTTCACAAAAAAGTTAAAAATCTGAGCAGAAAAACAAAACAACGCACTTATCATAAGGAACAACCCGAAACGAAATAACAATAACTACATTTACGTTACCCCCCCCCCCCCCCCCCCCCCCCCCCCCCCCCCCCCCCCCCGCCCCCCCCCCCCTTTACACTCCCCTAGAATCCAAACCATTACAAATAGCGTTTTCCACGCAAAAGGCATTTTCTCACACTACCACCCCCCCCCCCCCCCCCTCGGCCCGCTCCCGCATTCATGATCCCCCTTCATAGACCTCAAGCTGACCTACTTTTTGTAGATCTCCCAGCACGCACGCATGCATGCACACACACACGCGCGCTCGTGCGCGCATGTGCAGAGGGACAAATACCCACACCCCAAACTTCTTGGTCCCTGTCCCAAAATCTTTGCCTTCGAATCCCAAACCCCCCTCCCAGTCCTTGGCTATTTCACGGAAGAAGTCCTGTACAAGCAAAACTCCACCACAGCGAGACTGTACGTCCTGGAATCCGATGCCTGTGCCAACCTCCTCAGCAGCGACACAGCACAGCAACTGCAGCTTCTCCAGTTCTCCTTACACACTGGACCTACCTCCATTCCAGACGAGTTTCCTGAACTCTTCAGCAACTCCATGGGGCACATCCAAGGTGTGCAAGTGCGACTCCACATCGACGAGTCTATACAACCACTTGCCCAGAAACACCGTCGCATCCCTTTCCACGTACGGAAGGACGTAGAGAAGGAACTGGATCGTCTTGAAAAATTAGACATCATAGAAAAGGTGGAAGGCCCAACCCCATGGACAAGCCCAGTAGTCGTGGTCCCCAAGAAAGCAGGTGGTGTTCGGATCTGCGTGGACACCAGCCCGGAACGCCCAGCCCAGGACAGCCCGGAATGCCCAGCACCGGACAGCCCGGAACGCCACGCCCAGGACAGCCCAGAACGCCCAGACCAACCCGAGACCGTCGTCCCCCAGCCTACCTGAAGGACTATAAGCTGAACTGATTTGGACAGTGTTCATCGTCATCCTTGTATAATATTCAAATACTACTTTTTTTTACCCACATGATGGACATTCCTTACCATTATGAACGTTGACGCTTTATAATATAAATTGCAATTTGTTCTGGTCAATACATGTAATACAGTTACATTTCTAACGCAGTGAATTGTTTTATTATCAATTTTGAAACTTAAAAGCTGTGACAGTGCTAAATTTTAAGATTTTGTTATATTTCAGTGAATCTATTTTTTAAAGGAGAAGGAAGACCACCAGTGACACTTAGAAGTGACCATTTATGTTGCTTTTATTCAAGAAAAGGAGATGAAAATAGAACACCAGTGACATTTGGAAGTTTGGACATTTGTAAGAAAATAGAACACCAGTGACATTTGGAAGTTTGGACATTTGCAAGAAAATAGAACAATCAGTGCTAAATTAAAGAAATTATTAATAATAAATAAAAGTTTAATAATGCAAAGACTAACAATATATGTACTAATTTAATGTAAAAGTGTACTTAAGAATATTATACAGATTTTATTAATTAGCTGATTGAACTTTTTAAATCGTCATACTTTTGTGAAATCTCCATTCTAAGACATGCCTTTGTTCGCAAGTTCTTTTCAAGTCCAAACATTTTGTACTGCTTCTGTGAAGTAAATGTTTACAATTTTAGATTATTAATTTTTATTTTAAACTTGGGGAGAGATGTTGTGTTGTTTACTAGTATAAGAGTTAACGCCCTTGGCGAACGCACCCGCTCGCACTCCCGCCCCTGCATCCAAGAAGTCCGCCATCTAAGAAGTAGCCAATGTATCGTCATAGGCAGTAAAGGATTAACAGGTCGATCGTATGCTGTTGAAGGGTGATGGTGAGGTGGACAATTTCAAAGGACGAATGTTGAAAGTTAAACGGATTTCCATCAGGACTAGCGCAACGCCTAGTACTGGCAATGCACCGTACTGGTAACGCCACATACTGGTAACGCAGAGTACTGGTTTTGCCGGGTCCGCGAAATATTATTATTACTTTTGTCTCTCTCCCTCCTTCCATCTTCTTCACTCATCCCGTTCTACTACCCCCTGCACCTTACTGAGTACAGCAAATTTGAAGCGATTCGGTGAAGAAAAGGCGGAGTTATAAGGCCCCGTTTCCCGTTGGCGCTGCTCTGAGAGTGATGCGCTCTCCCTAGTAACGGTAACGCAAAGTACTGGTAACGCTGAGTACAGCAAATTTGAAGCGATTCGGTTAAGAAACGGCAGAGTTATAAGGCCTCGTTTCCTGTTGGCGCTGCTCTGAGAGTGACGCTCTGAGAGTGACGCTCTCTCCCGATTCTCTTCCAATTTGCTGCCAGGCTTTGCCCGGGCCATAGCAAGCCTGACAGCAAATTTGAAGCGATTCGGTTAAGAAACGGCGGAGTTATTCGTGAAAAGGTGAAGCGGCGTATAGCGCGAGCGTTTCTGAACCGATTCGCTTTCGCTTGGCACACCGCTCATCACCGTCCTCGGTCATCTACCTGCCAAATTTGAAGGCAATCGGTCCAGAAACGACGGAGATACGGGCGCCAAGAGGCCGGCGGATGCGCGTTTCGCGCATTTGCGAAACCGCGCAAATGACACAGCCGCCTGGGTTGCCGTTGCCATCGCCCATCGTCAGGGATCACAGCAAATTTGAAGCGATTCGGTCGAAAAACGGCGGAGTTATAAGGCCCGTTTTGTGTTTCAGACAGACACACACACACACACACACGGACGGACACTTGGCTTTTTACTATATGAATGATGAATGATGATGATGAGATGGGAGTTTAGGTGTAGACAGTATTCGGAAAATAATGCTTTACGCCCTCTTTGGCCTTTCGGCCAAGTGGGGCATTGGGATTTTACTTGGGGACATAATAAGTAGACAGTATTCCTCATTTTGGATGATTTTTGAAGGTCTTACTCTTAGCAAAGACACTGTCTTCCCGAATGAATGAAAATCCGTTTAACGTCCTCCGGTCTGAAACAGACACATATGGGACATTAGTAGATATAAAGATGGTGGGAACGATCCTGGAGGCAATGCCCGGAGGCAGTGCAACTCCAGGAAAGTCAGTTTTTAACGATACAGATGTATAGTTAGTTGTATAGTTGTATCGTTAACTAAAATTCGGGACTTTCCTGAAGTTGCACTGCCTCCGGGCATTGCCTCCAGGATTGTTCCCACCATCTTTATATCTACTAATGTCCCATACTGTGTCTGTTTGATTCAGACCGGAGGACGTTAAACGGATTTTCATCAGGATTGATTAAAGGCTTTAGTCACCTTGATTACGAACACAGACTAACTCACTAAGGAAGTTGAAATTACCATCTCTGAAATATAGAAGAATCTGTGGGGATCTGATAAACACATAATTATAAAGCTTACAAAAATTTTCACAGTGATAACAATCATCATCATATAATAAAAAGCCAAGTGTCCGTGTGTGTGTCTGTCTGTCTGTCTAAGGAAATAATGTTTAACGCCCTCTTTGGCCTTTCGGCCATGTGGGGCATCTGTCTGTCTAAAACACAAAACGGGCCTTATAAATCCGCCGTTTTTGGACCGAATCGCTTCAAATTTGCTGTGAGCCCTGATGGCAACGGCAACCAGGCGAAACGCATCTCTGGCATTTTTGGACCGATTGCCTTCAAATTTGGCAGGTACATGACCGGGGACGGTGACTATCAGTGTGCCAAACCGGAAGCGAATCGGGTCAGAAACGCGCGCGCTATATGCCCCTTCACCTTTTCACGAATAAATCCGCCGTGTCGTAACCGAATCGCTTCAAATGTGTTGTCAGGCTTGCTATGGCCCGGGCAAAGCCTGGCAGCAAATTTGAAGAGAAACGGGAAAGAGCGTCACTCTCAGGGCAGCGCCAACGGGAAACGGGGCCTTATAACTCCGCCGTTTCTTAACAGAATCGCTTCAAATTTGCTGTACTCAGCGTTACCAGTACTTGGCGTTACTGTTACTAGGCGTTACCGTTACTAGGGAGAGCGCATCACTCTCACAGCAGCACCAACGGGAAACAGTTACTAGGGAGAGCGCATCACTCTCACAGCAGCACCAACGGGAAACGGGGCCTTATAACTCCGCCTTTTCTTAACCGATTCGCTTCAAATTTGCTGTACTCAGTAAGGTGCGGGGGGTAGTGGAACGGGATGAGTGAAGAAGATGGAAGGAGGGAGAGAGACAAAAGTAATAATAATATTTGGCGGACCCGGCGAAACCAGTACTCAGCGTTACCAGTACGTGGCGTTACCAGTACGGTGCATTGCCAGTACTAGGCATTGCGCTAGTACTAATAAATCTTTGTTCCAGCTAACAACTGACTCAAGAACCCGTAACAGTGATTTAAAAATATTAACCCAGTATAGCCGAACTAATATTATAATTTTTTTATTTTCTAACAGAGTAACAAAGCTTTGGAATACTCTTCCTGCACATACTGAACGAGCACAGAATCTAACACAATTCAAAAACCTCCTTGGTGGATACACCAACATATCAAAACTACAATATGAGCATGACTAAAAGGCAGATTTGCCGAAAAGAAAATATAAAAACCTCTCAGCTGTGCAAAAGTTCAAACAAAAATGACAGGACAGTGAAGAGGCCGCGAGGCCTAATGTCCTGACTACCTGACCTGACCTGACCTGTATAGTAGGCCTTTCAGGGAGGTTCCACTGTAGAATGTTTGTTCAGAGTTATGCCGCTTGATTTGGGTGGAGCGAAACTGAGCGACTGGGGAACTAATTTAGCTTAGGCCTAGCCTTGCCTCGTCCCGGTAGACTTGCTACGCAACCAGTTTCGGGCTGGAGAAGGCGTAAAATGTTTACATTATGTCGACAGTGCTCTTATTGCTTTTGATTCAGTGTAAGCCTACCTGAAATGCTGTAGAGATCAGTAATGTATGCAAAGTGTGTGTGTCAAGGTGTGATGCGTCAATTTGGTTAGCCAGAATCTAGTAGTAGTAGGCCTACCTAGTAGAACTGAGCCCTGCTGTGAGGAGGGAGGAGGGTGTGCTTGCATTCTCGGGTAGGCTAGAGTGAGCTGAGATTGCATTCTGATAAAACTTATCCCTCTTGCTAAAAGTATCGGTATCCAGGGTCAGGGAAAAAACAGTCGGCCACAAAGTCTTGGTGGTTTCCACACGCAGACCACTGTAATGACTGCATACAAGTTATTCCACTAATTCCGACAATGATTGAGTGTGTTTCGTTTACGCATCAGTCTCTGTGAGGCAATTACAACTTGATTCGAATAAGGTCCTACTTGTCAGTTAGTCAGTGGTTTCCGACGAGTGACTGGAGTATGGAACCGACGGTTGAAGGCTATGTATCACCACAGGGCGTGGCAGTGGCACCCATTGGTTTTGAACTCCAAAACATGGAAGAAGGACGTAAGTGAAACACACCATTGATTTGTGCTTTAGTGCTTTACATTAATATAAGTAACTAGCAACAGCGCCCTGCGACATTCTTGTCTTGGATTTGTTCTCAATATTCTTGTGAATGTGCGAAATCGACCATCAAATTTTATCTTTTGTGTATTCAACACTAAATTGACCCTAATGGCCTAAACCTATCCCTAACCCTATTCCTAACCCTAACCAGAAACCGTGAAATACACACACACAAAAAGTTGATGGTACGTTATGAGGTTACTGTCTCAATTTCGCGCATGCGCAGGAATTTTGAGAACAGGGTAAAAATTCTTCAGCAACGAAATACTGTAATAACCTTTCTGCACAAACAAAACTTGCACTACTATTATAAGTATTATACTATTAACCAGTTTAAAGATGGACCCTTTTTTAGGATTAGGATTAGGATTTAGGGACTCAAAACATAGCCGTAAGGCTTTCCTGTCCCATCTTTTATTTTATTTAGTTGTTTGTCTCGGTCTGTTGCACACTCAGTTTTTATTAATATTATTCATCGTAATCATACATAACTGCCTTATAGTCATTCCATTCGTCGAGAAGGTTTTTAAAAATGTTAGTATTCTGTGCTCTTTTCATGTTAGGTGGTAATTTATTCCATACAGGTGCAACTCTGTTAGTAAAATAAAATTTTCGATTATTAGTCCTGCAGTGTTGAATAAATATTTTGTCGGTACTGTTCCTTGTTTTGTCAAAATCTGATATTGTGAATAAGTCATGTACATTTAGGTCATCTACACTATTAAATATTTTATAAGTTTGAATTAGGTCACCCCTAATTCTCCTTGCCTTTAATGTAGGTAAATTTAATTCTTTCAATGTAATTCTTTTGCAAGAAACACGTCAAGATCACCAGAAAGACAGCCTTTTCGAGGATCGGAACACTCACTTTGCTCTGGTTTCTTAGAAATTAAACCGTCAAAACGGCGATTCCTTCTTGGCGGAGATGGCGGAGAGATTAGCCATTTTGGATGGGGTGGGTGAAGGTCACTCATTGTGGTTGAAGCGTTTTCTTTTTTTGTAGTGCAGTAAAACAAAAATTGGAGCTGTTTCCTTTGTTGTGAGCGAAACTCCTTTAGATAATCTGTATAAAAAATAAATTAAGAAAAGGCTCGTATTGCGAAAATTTCGTGCAAACGATTTGGCATAAACGCAGGATGCCATTAGAAAAGAGACGGCACACACCTTTTCTTTGGGTGAAAGAATTTGACTTCCAGCACCTCCGCCAAGGAGGAATTGCTGATTTGACAGTTTGATTTCTAGGAAACCAGAGCAAAGTGAGTGTTGCAATCTCTGTAAAGGGTGTTTTCCTGGTGATCTGGACGTGTTTCTTACAAAGACTCATCCATCAGGGTGGCCCTTTAACCCTCTCACCGCCAGCCATTTTTCAGCCCAAAATTTTAGTGTAATTTACTTGGATAAAGAAATGTTGACGTGTGCAATACTATGAATCTGCCTATGACATGTATTAAATAACTTAATAAGGCCTTTCCTTATCTCCCAAAATTAAGAAAATAAGGTAATTGGAAAAAAGTTGCTAATTTCAAGCCTTTTAGTGATATGGGTGTTCAATCAGTGTGGTGCAAAAATGCGACGTTGGCGGTGAAAGGGTTAGAAAGACAAAGATTCTTAAATTAGTAAATTAAAATATCAACACGACTGATTGTTACCAAAACCCGTCACAGCTATGCCAAACACTCAAAAACTAACTTGAAAGGACACGTAAGAGGCCGCAAGGCCTAGATCTTCTAGTAGATGTCCTCATTGACCTGACCTGACCTGACCGATATGACTCCCGCTGCATTGCCCCGGTGATTCTGATCACGATTTTAAGGGAAATAGGGATCTCCAGCCAACGGTTTTCAAACTACAGAACAAGTTATTAGTTTTATGTGAAAGGTCCGGGTCTTCAGAATAGCAATCACCAGAATAGCACTTCAAAATGTTTCCCACTGTATCTCCCAAGTGATGCCGATCGTGAATACCTCAAGCTTTCCCCGTAAGCCTTTCATTCATCAACATTTACCTTGCTGCCGAAAATTTGATAACCAAAGCTTTTCAAAGCTGCACTCACATGCACACAAACTTGTGCAAGCACATCTATGCACACACACAAGCATCCACACATTCTCTATATGTCTCTTTTCTTTATATGTAGCCATAGCAACTTTCACCCCACACCAAATGTGTAAGCTAAAGGAAAGCATTAGTAATAGTATAAATAGTAATACTAAAATGAGTAGACTCAGATCTTACCTTCTTACTCCATGAAACTGAAAGTTGGTCTCATTCGGTTGAAAAATGGTATCCGGAAGAAACAAAAAAGTGAAAAAAATGACACAAGCATGACGGGATTTCTTTACAATCTCTAAAATTTCAAGGGGGTAGGGGGTGCGCATTGACCCAAACAGCGTGCAGACTCGTCGGTACTCTATTATAACAAGTGTATGGGGTTTCCATACGGTAGGGAACTTACAGATTGCGCATCTAATGTGCACAGGCCATAACTTAAGACAGTAAGAGTAGCAAGACTTTTCTTTCCTGTAATATAAAGTATGATTTTATCAAGGCTGTTAATTTATAAAAAGGTTTAGGTAGTTATAATTTGGTAATTTTGAACTGTTTCTTTTTCAAGTTTCATTATGGCGTGTGGTGCTTGAATAATATCTTTCAAGCACCACACGCCATTACTATATCATATCAGATTACCATCACTCAACAATTCACGGTGCAGTTTCTGGTGGTTATTTTCTGGATTTAGGATAACGTAATTGGGAGATCTAAGCATTGAATAATTGATGACTTGACTCATGACAGGAGAGATTGTGGCATTTAGGTACATCACTACATGATGTCCCATCTGTCTCACTTTGACCGAAGCTAGTTTGAATGTCAGGTCCTCAGATGCTGTCATTTGTTGTGGGTCAGTTCTAGTACAGTTTCAGGAAAGTACAGTAGATCTTCTATGCTAGAGCAATGAGTTGAACATTACAAATGATAATTTTGAAAGATTTGAGAGAAATAGAGACACACAGTCAGTGAGTCACACATACAGACACACAGACACACACACATACAGACAGACAGAAACACACACACACACCCGCACGCATGCACGCACACACACACACACACACACACACACACACACACACACACACATACATTTATGTGTACACACACACACACACACACATTTATATGTATACACACACGCACACGCACACGCACACGCACACACACACACACACACACACACACACACACACACACACACACACACACGCACACACACACACACACACACACACTAAAGAGTGTTCTGAGAGACTCAGAGAGTGAGAGAGAATCACAGAGAGAGATCAGAAGAGGAAAACAATGAAAAATACATAATTATATATTTTTTATATACCAATTTTTTTTAACTAACTTACTAAGTACATTGTGTGAAAAATATGTTTGTAAGTAAAATAATATGCACTTAGAATGTATCTGCAGTACATCATGTGCAAACAACACCCCCAACCCCATATTACCCCACCCCAACACCCTCAACGGAGTCAACCCCACCCCAAAGATCAGTACGTATACAAGTTGTAAGCAAGAACTAACAAGAACTAAATGAAACGAACAAAGAAAACCTACTTTGAAAGAGTTCAAAACAAACATTTATTGATCAGGAGAAAAGTGCTGAGTCAAGTGAACATGATTATGTATCATCATGCATGCCTCAGCAACCCTGGCTTATTTAGTTATTATAATGTGATATTGATTCCAGTTTCCACATGAACAGCTGGCTGACTAAGTGTAGAGCCGGTGCCAGATGAATCATGAATTTCAGATGATAGCGCACACAATGTTAACGGGAATCAATCAATCCTGCAATGTGACCAGTCACGTTTTACGTCTTTCTTTCTTTCTTTCTTTCTTTCTTCTCTTCTTTCTTTCATTCTCTCTTTCTTCTTCCTATTTTTAAAAGCAACAACACTACAGTAGTTTTAGTACAGTTGTTGCTAATAATGAATATGCTTAGAATCCGATAGTATCTATTCACCTGTGTATGATATTAAGATTTGCCTGTGCACCACTCGTGAAACAAATGAAGTCGATAACACTTTATGATTTAAAATTAAATGCTGAGAAATTGTGACCAGTGAGCAGTGTCTCAGAACAACATATTTTCTTAAATGTCTAATGTAAGATTGATTGATATTCATTGCTATTTTAACTTCCTGCAAACATAATCTGATGATGAATAAACATGGATCCTACTTTCATAGTATCTAAGTATGATAATTGATAATGTTGCTGAAAAAAAGTCTGAGGACATAAAACAAGGTTGAATTCCCACCCCTCTTTACTTGCAATGCAAGTAAAGAGAGAGTTGTGCTTGGTTCAAACATCCTCTCTGCTTCTCTCTGCCTCAGTGCCTGCCTCTCTGTCTGTCTCTCCCTGTCTCCATCTGCCTGTTTGTGTGTTTCAGACTCTCTCTCCCCCCCCCCCCCCCCCCCCCCCACCTCTTCTCTTCTGTCTGTCATGATGAACATGATAACTATTAAGGCATCACAAGCCGTAAAAAAACCCATAAAAACCAGTAGAAAGTTCTAAATATGTTCATGTAATGTATGTAACTTGGTGAATGATCAAACCATCAATGTTGTAACATGTTGCTTTAAATATTATGATTATTTCTTTATCTGTGATTCTTCTTTGTTGAATCAATTGAGGAATGTACATGTATGTATGTAAATTAAATTGTCACAACAGGTGTTTTGACTATTCACACCAAATACCTTGTCAGTTGATTTAGATAACTTCTGTTTGTCAACTGTCAATGCTAAGATTGTAAGAGCAAGCATAATACTAATTAATGCTAACTCAGTTTCTGAACATTAACTTTTTGTAGATCTATATAAGCAAAAAACCCCAAAACAATCTTTGTTAATCCCCAGTTGAAATGCACCACAGGCACGATTTTCTCAGGACTACACAATTTTGCATCTTATCAGGGGAAACCAGTTTTGGATTTGGGCCAAGAATCCTTAGCTCTCAGGTGATTGGCCAGTTTTATTTGCATCTTGATCCTATCAATATTGGATTGGTTGTCAGTGTCACAGGGTGTTTCACTCTCACCTGGCTAGTTGGGTGGTAGTGTTTTTCATCGTTGTCTGCGTTAGAGAAAACAAGAGAGTCAGCTCAGTGCTTACTGCTAGTTTTTTGGTTGTGATATTATTTGTTTTCGAGGGAGCCCTGTACCTAATATTTGTGGCTTTGACATAAAAGTTCAATGCATTCATGTGCATGTGACATTCTGTGCTTCATCTTATGTCGATTTTTAGAAGAAAGGATTGTATTCGAGAATATGATTTCTAAGTGTTGTCTAGTCTATCACTCTATCTGGATCTATGCTCAATTGTTTTTAAAAAGGGAGATATAAAGCTAATAACAGAAATGAGCTACACATACTGCCAGACCTGTTTACTCTACTCTTTTTGAGTAGTATTCTACTCAATTTGGACCTCTACTACTATTCAAAATTGAAAATAATGCTCTAACTACTCATTTTCAATGAACATTGTTTGATGGTTTAATGAATAAAGCTACACATTTTGCACCAAAACTACTCATTTCAGCTAACCAGACTACTCAATACTTGTGTAGGGGGTAAACGGGTCTGTACTGCTGTTTCCCATCAACTGATTATCTAAAAACTGATTATCTAAATGGATTTTTATGTTATATTTGAATAATCAACTTTTTATTGTAACTTACATAGTTACAGACATACCCTTGTGCCAACAAGCACCCTTGTGCCACAAGTTGTGGACAGTATAAGAAAGCAGTGCAAATAAGAAAGCAGACTGCAGGTTGATATCAGCACTAGGAGTAGGACTCAGTGTGTCAGTGAGGAGAGGCCACCTGTTTCTAGCTGATTAGCACAATTGTAGTGATATATGGCTAGCTACTAGCTAGTGACAATACCTCCGCAATAATCCATTGTCTGCCTTTGTGGCTGGCCCATTGTATTGATTGTCCACATCCAGAGTGTGTGCTCATCCACTCAA
The DNA here is from genome assembly GCA_017654935.2 of Phymorhynchus buccinoides. Taxonomy (NCBI): domain Eukaryota; kingdom Metazoa; phylum Mollusca; class Gastropoda; order Neogastropoda; family Raphitomidae; genus Phymorhynchus; species Phymorhynchus buccinoides. The sequence continues at coordinate 17,281 of JAGGCT020001101.1, forward strand.
TTGTTTGTTCCTGTGTGAGCCAAAGTGTGTGTGAACTGTGATGGTCAGGTATATCCTCTAGAGTGCCCTGTGATGTGTCTTACCTAGTTTGTATAGATCTGCTGTGAGAATAACAGGATTCGATTTTTATGGAATTAACGCATAACAGTGAGTCGTTTATTGTATGTTTTGCATGGATGTATCAGTATGTCTTTAAAGGGAGGGGTGGTGGTACTGGTAC